>CM062297.1:468230393-468361043 GCA_031216915.1 Pictodentalium vernedei
AAAGTTTGTGTTTGGCCCCAGAAATTAAAGAAATTTTATAATCATGCCAGCCCTATCACATTTATTGAGCGGAAAACTTATTCTCCAGTTCAAATTGTATAAAACAGTTTGATTTACACTTGCGATGAATTTGGAATGTGAAACTTTGAAGGGAACTTATCATGACTGTGGCTAGAGGTTTCCAATTGGGGGTGAAGGGTAGTGAATTTTTAACTAAGGGGAGGGTCTGGGAGGGGGTCCCTCACCCTAGTTGGAAATTCACTACCGAGAAAAATTTTGAAAATGAAGCCATGAAAGGGAGCATAAAATTGATTCTAGTAACTGAAATGCCAACACATTTATGATAGAATTATCAGGTTATTATTATTTGGTATTATTCTGGGAAATGAATATGTGCTAAACAATGATCAAGCTGAGAACTTTGAGCAATTCACACTCTCCTAACATTAAATGAGATCTAATACAGGAATGATTAATTTTCGATATTTCATCATTTTGTAACTGTGAATGATGGAATTAACTCAGGATAACAATTTTACATTGTGATTTTCACAAAGTGCATTTCGAGGATTTTTTTTTTTCTTACGATAAGTAAACATACCATAGAAATCTTGTACTGACTGACATGCATACTTATGAAGCTCGATATTGCATACACTGTAGGTGCAAATAGTAACAGTTGGAATCCTTGCCGATTTGAAACTGAGCTGGAATTTTGGGAAGTAAAGGAGACATTAGCATCACCAAAGCAGCTCTAAAATCGAGATAGATGGTATTTCCAACTACTCATGACTTGCCCTCTGAATTTCCAACTATACAAAATTTTAGTCAGGATTGGGGGAGGGGGTCACCTAAACCTCTGTCACCATGTCCCTGTAACTTATGCACATGCTCAGTCTGGATAACTTCTCCATTGCTCATTGTACATAAATTTGTATAACAGTCACTTCACTTCTATCGTCTGACGCATTTGATGGGATCTATTTATAAGCCATGTGACATCAAAGTAAAAAAAATCATCCAATTTCCTGCTCTTTTATATAATGTATATTGCAATCGTCTTTTTGTGCAAAGAATAATAAATAAGAATATTGAGGATGTTTAACTGGTAGAGTGCTAAATTATTTTTAGTCATAAAAATTTGTTCACAAATCTTTGCCTTGTTACAATTTATGGGAGAGTGCCTATAGGCACTCTCCCATAAATTGTTACATGGAAAATCCATACAGACTAAATAATTTAGATTCAGAGATAATATGAAGGACACCCACAAAGTTTCAAGCCTCTGAATTGCAGTACCTACACTTTAGACAAAAGCCCAAATATGGGCTTCCAGCACTCAACCAGTTAATATTATTCTCAATTTTACAGAACTGGTTTTAAATTGATGTTGGGTAATGATCTTTTATTTAATGCTCAGGCATCAATTCACGCTGAAAAATTAAGTCATATTCCCCTGTCGGTCGGCAAAACGAAATATCAAAATGATATTTAGAAATCGATATTTCATCGTAGGTTCGGATGACGAATCACATGTACTTTAAACGAGTCAGCACATCAGTAATGAATTCCAGAGTCCCAAATACAAACGAATTCGAATAATTGATAGTGACAGTGACTAAATCAATTCATTAAATCAGCTAAATCAGCGGTTTCAAAATCTGACTTTCTCATTCACCTTCCAGCGAAAAGCCGAAATCACTTTCAAATTTCTTCAGTACAACTTCACACGTCTTCAGTGCATTGAGTTCAAAAAAAATAAAATGACGTGTCTTGTTATTGAAAATAAGAAAGTGCTATTTTTTGTTATTGTTCTATTTCTTCGAAACACATTGCGATTATTTCAATTCGCCAGCCTTGGTAAATCGTAAAGTTAGGGGAGAAATAAGACGGGACTACTTTTTGTGCGGATATTCACACATTCCAATGGTTGGAGTTTGGTTGTTGTAATTTTTGTATGGACGCCGGTTCGGCACATAAATTTTGCACCTTAATGGCAAATAAAGGCCACAAATTGGAGAGTTTGTAGTCGTAGAGCATTAAATAAAAAGAAAATTCACGAAAATTTGATGAATGCGTCGCTCGTGAAGATCCTCATATTTCTTTGTAGCCACTCACGAGATATTTTCGGTATTCATCAAATTTTCGTGAATATCCTCTATATATTTATCACATTATCACTATCAAATAGCTCATTACAGAAAATATTGTTCACAACACATCTAATACAGGAATGATATCAGAAGTCAATGTCAACATAACAAGAGTGAGTTGGTTTCGGAAGTAGTATTGAATTAATCTTCTCTTATATTTCATTAACTGTTTATCTAAAACAAATAACACATGACAAATGCAAAAGAAAACCCAACAAAATTTCCTAAATAAGGAAAATTTTTCATTTCTGCCTCAGAAATATAACTTAGGATTCTCCATTTCAATGAGGGAGCCATAAGCTATGTTTTCATAGCAAAAGTTGAAAAAATAATAAAATGTGTTTGGCAATTTTTGTGAATAGCATTGGCCAGTTTTAATTGTCACGTTAGGTAAAAGGTAATTTAATTACACATTAGGTGATAAAAAGAATCTCAAATTTGTCACAATGTGACATCATATTCCTAAACCTTGTGCACTAAAATTAATCTGAACCTCAGTAAACATTGGCTCAGGTCAGTTTTAGGAAACTTGGTACAGAAATTACGTATGAAATAATGACACATCAGAGATACTCAAAATATATCACCTTAGACTTTAAAATGTATATTATATTTGGTTGGTTGAATGGTTTTGTGGAAATTATGTATTTGAAAGAAGTCAAAAAAGAGCAACACCTGGTATGACTAAATAGCTCGTTGAGCAATTCGAGTTGTAGTAATTTTTCTTCTGAGAGCAGGGAAAAATCCATGTCCACCTGACCATAACTGTAAAAGAGTTAATCAGATGAGCCTTCAAAGTGCAGATACAAAGGTTCCTATTGTGTTCATTATTCATGCCAAATTTGGAGATGAGAAAACTACCCGACAAAAAAGCCTTCAGACAGCAGTGAAAATGATCTAAGTGCATAGGATCATAACTTTTGGAAAGGTGAATCTGATCACCCTTAAAACTGCAGGTGCACAGGTTCCTATTGTGGTTATTTTTCATGCCAAGTTTGTAAAAGATCAGTTGAAAGATGACTAAGAAAACTACCAGATCAAAAAACATTTACAGACAGTTGGATAGACATACAGACAGATGGGCAGACAGTCAGATGGATGAACAGACCAGCCACAGAATACAACATACTTTTTAACAGGTGCATAATTACTGAAGCTGCACTTTACAATGGTAGTGATATACAACCATAAAGCTCCTTGCTACGGTATTTGCAAGGGCATTGCTAAATGTTGCTAATTATGAGAACTAGAAAAAGAAAACAGATGTATAAGTATTTACACCCAGGAAGGACTGCTTTATTTTCTCTTCTCTATCAACTTTTGTCATATTCTGGCAGCAAAGCATCACTCTGAAAACTGTCAAAATAAATGATAACCAATCACCAACCATCACTGAGAATGGTAAGCAGATTTCTGTTTCAGTTCTAATTACAACACAGAAAATGAAAAAATTTAAAGTAATTTATATATTTTTTATACTTAACAATGGCCCAGACTTCGCTGGTGCTGACTCCAAAACAAAATATTCAGGGCCAAACACAAATTTTGCCTCCCAAATCCCCAAAGTTTGCATCCAAAACCAAAAAAATAATGTCCTATATAGTCCTCCATATTTTTGTCTACTGCGCATGTGCAGTGTCAATGAAGTACCGAAATTGGTGCCAAGCCTCATTCTTACAACCAGTGCCTGCTAAGTGTTATATAATCAGTAGGGAGATATGAGTTCCCAACTCATGGGAGGGCCATCCCCGTCTGGACCATTGGTAAATATAAAAAATATATAAATTACTTCAAATTGTTTCATATTTTTATACTGTAACCAATGACCCAGACTTAGCTGAATAGAAAAAAGGCTGGAGGGCCTGGGACATAGAGGAAAACCCAACAAG
Source organism: Pictodentalium vernedei (assembly GCA_031216915.1). NCBI lineage: Eukaryota > Metazoa > Mollusca > Scaphopoda > Dentaliida > Dentaliidae > Pictodentalium > Pictodentalium vernedei. The sequence continues at coordinate 468,234,436 of CM062297.1, forward strand.
CTCAATTATATATAAAGGAATATCTCCTCTATAGTCCAGGCACATTAGACATAAAAATGAGAAAGTAAGGAAAAAAATCGGAGAAAGCTAATTTTTTTATATGTTTCCGGGACACACATTGCGGATAAAGTGTGAAAAGTCCCCGCGAATCCGAGTTGAGCTTTTTTAATTATAGCGTTTTTTTGATAAAAAAAAAATTTAAAAAAAAATTCGACCCAGCTCCATATTTCTCATTCTTATTCGCCTTAGTAGGGTGAGAATCATAAATATCGTGCTGAATTATATTGAGAATACATATCCCCAACAGAAAATGCCAACTTTGTACCAATCCTCACACTCAATGGTGAAATATTCACGAAAATGTACAAAATTACGAAAAAAAATTTATTGTTTTTTTACACACAACGGTACACAACGTCCATTAAATCAAATCTACGACTACTTTGGGAGTTAAATTATATATCAAAAATTGCAGAAAAGCAGTGGCTTTATAATGATATATAACAATAGTCATTTATTCCATAATGAACTGGTGAAATGTGTGAAATATTAACCATACCCTCTAAACTCAAATTCAAACGGCATCGACTTTTCTCATTCAAATACCGTATTATAGCATCATTGTTTCAATTTCCATGTTCGATTAAATCACATAATGTGGTGTTCGTGTCTTCGTCAGATAAGTTGACAAAAGTTTTCGTTAGACTCGGCGGCTTCCATATGATTATGTCATATTTAGGGGCAATTGGTTCGATCATGGCTGGTAGCGGCTTGGATGAACTTTGGGGGACTGTTTATGCTGGTGTGTCAATCCATCATTTGATCAGTGGTCATGCATATTCAAGAGCAGTTCATGCCCATTTGCTAACACAAATTGCCATTACAAAACTTGTGTTTGAAGAAAGCCGAACACTAGATAACATAGACTGCACAGAAGTCAATGAAATATTCTGTGGACTTGCCAGAGGTGACTGTACAACAGCTGACGCTGTCAATCAAGAAAGTGTCAACCATCTACTGTCAAAATTACACGAACTGCTCCAGAATGCGTCCGTAGGACGCACAGGAAAGCTTTGGGTACAATACTACGAGCAAATAGGTCTTCTCCAGTTGTTCTTGAGAGCAGAGCGCACAAGCGACTAGGAACTCCACACATATTGTGTTCGCAATATGATTCCAGTATTTCACGCAGGTGGTCATTTTGCATACGCAATAAGTTCTCATCTCTATTTGCTGCAGATGAATGAGCTAACAGAAATAATGCAACAGGATGATTTGAAGTTGTTCACTGAGAAAGGTTACTTTACCATAAGGCGCTCAGATAAATTCTGGGACGGGATATATTCTGATCAGACCATAGAGCAGTGTTTAATGAGAATGTTCAAGCTCCCTGGTAGTCTCACACATGGCAGGGGAATAACCGATAGCACTGTTGTGAAATGGGTACATGGACTACCTCTTTGCCTTCCGATATGTAATGCTCTCGAAAATTTTGTTCATGTTCACACTGGTCATGGCGAACAACATCGGGATCTCCGTCAAAGTTCACAATTGACTGATGCCAATGATATCACCAAATTATTGAACTGGCTCAGAGTGCATTCCCCCTTTCAGAATAGAGATCCACTACAATTAGTCTCTATAGCGACCAGGCTTGTGGCCGACGAAACTGTGAACTGTGACCAAGTTCGCAAAATTGGTGAATGTTGCGTATCGAATGTTGTAAGCAAAACGTTCAACAGCATCAAACTACGACGTGTTGACACTGTAAAGTCTTTCGCATCGATGGCAAATAGCATCAAAGTCCGTGGAAGTAAGGTAGTAATTGACCCCACAATTCTGTTCAACCGCATCACATGTGTTATTCAGTCACAAGCAGAGATGGAAGAGTATCTCAAATATGAACTCGCCCCGAAACCACCAGCATTGTTTGATTCTGCTGGAATGAGGAAGACACAGAAAAGCACGCTCGGTAAGATCCTCAAAAGTTAAAAAATTTATAGTAATTTATATATTTTTTATACTTACCAATGACCCAGACTTAGCTGGTGCTAACTCCAACAAAACCAGGGCCAAACACAAATTTTGACCCCCAATCCCCAAAATTTGCATCCAAAACAAAAAGAAATCATGTCCTAAAGGACCTCCATAGTACGCCTCTACTGCGCATGCGCAGTGACGCAGTCGTCCCGAAATTGGTGCCAATTATCATTCTTACTGGCAGTGCCTGGTCAGCGCTATGTACTCAGCGGGGAGGCAAGAGTTCCCAACTCCAGGGAGGGCCATCCCCGTCTGGGTCATTGGTAAGTATAAAAAATATATAAATTACTATAAATTTTTTAACATTTTTATACTGTACCAATGACCCAGACTTAGCTGAATAGTAAACAGGCTGGAGGGCCTAGGACATAGAGGAAAATCCAATAAGCTCAACTATATAGTAAAGAGGCAACCCCTTAAGGAGAAAAGGAGTATTAGGCTTTACATGTATCTTTCTTATTTAATATTAAATTAGAAAGATACACTACCCTTAATAATTGAGCACAATAACATTCAAGTTCTCTATTAACATCCAGTATAACCCTTATACTAATTATTTTTAAAGCAAGCCAATAAATAAAGTAGTCCAGAGAATTGAGACTCTTTATAATCATTTAAAAGTGTCCGAGTATTGTATATTAAAGCCCGTTTGACACTTGACATATACAAATGCTTCACACCGAGCTACACTTTAAAAATAAGACATGAATGAATTCAAACATTAATATTACACTTTAAAACCATCCCGGAAGCGACTCAGAAATACTGACTTGGAGGAGGCATTCCCTTGCTTTTCACTATAAAGCAGGTGACCTAAGGGAACACCCGCCCCCCCCCCCCCCCCCCCCTTCCCCTTGCCCTGGGTCAAATAGCCCAGAGCGAAGAGGGCAGCCGGACGGAGTCACTGCCGGAACAGAAAGCCTGCATAACTATAGTTGCAACTGTTTAGTGGACGACATTCTGAGCAACAGATAACGGACCTAAACAATGCAGGTCTCCAGAAATGGACTCAATATTTCTGAGATAAAAATTTGTAAATGTGGATGGCTGAGACCAATAAGCAGCCTTCATTAAATCTGTAATAGCAACACTATTAGCATAAGCCCAGGAAGTAGAAAGAGCTCTTACTTCATGAGCAGAAATCTTAAGCACAGACTGCTGAGAAGAAGATAAATCTTCATAAGCAGTACGGATAGTTAACTGAATCCATCTAGCAATAGAATGGACTGAAATGACCTTTCTATTAGGCATCAAAGACAGAAAGAAACGTTTTCGTCCCTTTCTGATAAACTGAGATCTCTGTTTATAGATACGTAGTGCTCTAACAGGACAGAGTAAAGGCCTACGCCCATCTGAAGACGGAAGAGCCTTAATAACAATAGGTTCCGGATATTTATTAGGAGCCTGATTCTTAGCTAAAAAACCCACATTAGTAGTGAAGGTGATAGTGTTCCCAACACTACGATAATGAGAATCATCCACCGATAGTGCATGAAGCTCACTGACTCTTCTGGCAGAAGAGAAAGCTAAGAGAAAAGCTGTCTTATAAGATAAGAATTTGAAATCTACTGTCCCAAGAGGTTCAAATGGCTTTTCCTTCAATTTAAGGAGAACCCAAGCTAAATTCCACTTAGGAATTAATCTAAGAGTTCTGGGTCTATTTATCGAAAAGTTTCTAACCAACTTCGATAAAGAGACATTAGATCCAATTTGTAAACTATCATGATGTGCATAGGTATCAGATAACATAGATCTATAACCCTTTATAGTAACAGGCTGCAGTTTGATTTCGTCAAACAAGTATACTAGAAAGTTTGCAATGTCTGGTATAGAGGGATCAAATATATCTACAGAATGATCCCTACACCAACGACGAAAAACCTTCCACTTAGCCGCATAGTTTAGCGAAGAGGAGGTCCTCCTACAGTCAGAAATCGCGTCCACTGCTCGTCCTGTAAAGTGCTTGCCATGCAAGAAGGACCGCACAACGGAAAAACGTGAAGGTTGAGACCTTGCGGGTTGTGATGGAGTTGGCGCGATTTCCCCTGCGAAAGAAGATCCTCTCGTGGAGGAAGCTTCCGCGGTAGGTCCCACAACAGACACCTGAGTAGATTTATCCACGGTCTCTGTGGCGACAGAGATGCTACCAACAGAATCTTGCATTGAGATTGTTTTATCTTTAGCAATACTTGTTGAATTAACGGCGCTGGAGGATACGCATATCCTATCATTCCGTCCCAAGGGATCGACAGAGCGTCTACTGCAAATGCTCTTGGATCCGGACACGGAGACACATACGTCTGCAACTGATTGTTGAGATGTGTCGCAAATAAGTCTATCACTGGCCGTTCCCATTGGTAGCAAATCTGATTGAATACTTGTTTGTTGAGAGTCCACTCCGACGGCAACAAGCGACCCTTTCGTGAAAGGGAGTCTGCTAGCACATTCAGACGACCCGGTATGTGACGGACCGAAAGAAGAACGTGATGTTCTAACGCAAACAGAAGGATTCTTTCCGTTAGATTGAACAACGGAACTGAATGAGTGCCTCCCTGATTCCGTATATACGCCACTACTGTCGTATTGTCGGATAGGATTTGGACATGAGCATCGTGAATAATGTCCATCCAGTGACGTAACGCAAGCCAAATTGACATCATTTCCTTGATGTTTATGTGCTTGCACAGGAATTGCGGATCCCAAAGACCCTGGCATCTCGAATCCGTTGGGATTAATGATGCACCCCAACCTGTTTGACTGGCATCCGTCATAACGGTAAAACTCGGATCCGGCAACTGCAGCGGAACTCCTTGAGTTAACCACTGAATGTTTGCCCAAGTCTGAATCTCTTGTTTCACTTGATCTGACAAGAGAACGTCTACATCGAGCGAATGAATTTTCACACTCCAATTCTGAGTCAGGAAAATTTGAAGAGGACGTGTGCGTAGCCGCCCCATCGGAATGAGATCCGCGGCGGCTCCGCACAGACCTATCAGTCTCATAAATTCTCTCGCCGTGACTTTGTCTGCGTGCAGACAATAGCGAGCGTAACAACTGACTAATTTTGCTCTGGTTAACGGCAGACGAACGAGATTGTTGTGCGTCTCGAAGCTCATTCCCAGATGAGTGAATGACTTGGACAGCACCAGATCCGACTTCTCCTCGTTTACTATAAAACCGAGACGTCGGAGCAATAGAAGAAGATTCTGAACATCGTTCTGACGCGTTAACTCGTTGCCGTACCTCTGAAGAATGTCGTCCAGGTAGGCCGACGTTACCGCAGACGAATGAGCTCGGAAGTAGATCATTACCGAGTTCATTACCCGAGTGAAAGCCCAGGGTGCTAGATTCAATCCGAAGCACATGGCCCGGAACTGATACACCACTCCTAGGACTGCGAAGCGTAGATACTTTCGGAATGTCGGATGTACCATGACGTGAAAGTACGCATCTTTGAGATCTATGCTCGTTGCATAATCGTTCACCCGAATACTCGCTCTGACCGATCGAATCGTCTCCATATAAAACTTCGGAGCGACGATCAGCTTGTTTATCCAGCTCAAATCTATGACTGGACGGAACGAGCCGTCTGGTTTTGGAACCAGAAACAGATGGCTGTAGAATCCCAGAGATTCCTGGTTTTCTACGACCTCTACCGCGTTCTTCATTAAAAGAGACTGCACCTCTGATAACAGAGCGTCTCTTTTCTGTGGATTTGACGGAAGATGAGTCCACTTTGGACTTCGAGTTAATGGAGGCTTTCGTTTGAAGGATATCTTTAGACCTTCCGAAGTCACTCCTCTCACCCAAGGGTCGTCCGTAATCGACGCCCACTCTTGTGAAAAACTCGACAACCTTCCGCCAACCGGAACGCGATAGAGGTTTAAGCCATCACCTCCTGGACCTGCGAGGCCTGCGGTAGGAGAAACCACGTCTACCACGACCCGCACCTCGCCTCGTCGACCTCGGGGCATCCGACCGATTGTCCCGGCCTGAAGGACGTCCCGAACGAGAGTCGCTATCCTGACGGTCTCTCGAATAAGACCAAGAGGACGCACCGGAACCTCTATAGGAACCTCTCTTGGGCGCATTAGACCCAGAAGTGCCTGTCTTATTCGTGTCTGCTGTACCCGACTTTTTAGGAGCCGATCTGAACAACAGAGAATCATTAGCTTTCTTTTTAATTTTATCATAAATAGCGGAAAGCTTGCCGTCAAAGAGAAGTTCTCCTGAGACCGAAGCGACTCTAAGAGAGTTCTTCACCTTAGAATCCACTAGTGTGGATGTAGCTAGGGCTGCGTCACGTCTAACCAACTCCAGATTTGCCACTGAAAGGGCGGAGTTACACGTGGAATAAGCTACTGCCCTTGAAAGAAGTCTTAAAGAGGATTGTATATCCTGAAACTCTTCCCCTTGAAGGTGCAGTGATAACGCCTTAGTAAGGTGATCTGCGTAAGATAAGGCATCTAAATTGGCTCTGTTAGACGCAATAGCTGTTTCCAACACCGCGGTTGGAATAGAAGCTGACGACGGTATGATAGCTCTAAGTCTTCCGCCTCGTCGTCCATATGCAGAGGAACTCTCGGTATACCCTGTCCTGCCGTATCGAATTTATTCCTTGCATTAATGAAAGGCAGGTTAAGAGTATTAGCAGACAAGAAACCTGCTTTCCCCGTCCTGGAAGCAAGTTTAAATATAGCGTCGTTCAATAATTCAAATGTTCTTGCAACATTATTGGACTGCGACGGAAACTCGGGAGCGATGTCCCTGAACCGCTCAAAAAATTCAGAGTCCAATGACGCTATAATTCTCTTGTCCGGAAGCGCAGCAGTCTGGCCCGACAGAACAACTTGAGGGAGAAAGTGCCGGATGAAGTCCACGGCAGCTTTATGTTGTTCCGAAAGGGATAGCTCCAATTCATCCGTATCCCTTTCACCATCCAGTCGGACCTCCCGATGTTCCCGGTCGTCTGCCCCCGATGCTTCGGCGGAGCGTACCGACCCAGCGCCGTCGGATAATTCTCGATCCGACACCGTTTCTGTCGGCTGCTGGGATGCTGCGATAAGCTGTGCTATCTGCACAAGAATGTCCGACGTCGAGACCTGCGGAGGCGCAGTCTTTCGCTGCTTCGCCGAGGGCAGCTCCGCATCAGATGGCTCCCGCATACTTTTCCTATGCGAACGTCCGGAGTCCATCGGTCTCGAATCCCTGGCTGCCGGATGGTGTGACCTGGTCGCCGAAGAATCCTTCATCGGCGAAGCTGGTAAAATATCGGCGGTCACGCAGCCAAGGTGCGGTCGTGTGCGCTGACGAGAAGAGGAAGCCTTAACAGTCTCTGCGGACTGCTTATACAACGGAGCGTCCCGAGCGACGGACGTATGCTCCGCTAAAGACACATTTTGTACCACAACATCTGGTCCCAGATGTTGTTGTACGAGAGAGGGACCTCTCTCGCTCGCGGCCCGGCTGGACCTGGACGAGCTAGGAACCGGACTAAAAGGCTTCCTCCGTTCTCGCTTACTATCCGCCGTCACTGGGTGTGCATCTATTATGTTTATAGTGCTCGCATCACCCAAAATTTCCTCTTGGACCGCATCGGACGAACCCGGCTGCCGAACCATTCGGTGAATGGACGCTACACCGGGCGAGCTAGCGGACGACATTTGTCTAATCTCCATGAGCACTTTTGCCGCTAGCTCTGAATTCATTTGTGACGACGGACGCACACTTGAAGAAGATAACATGGAAACATCACCCTGTTCTGGTTCCTCTGAAATAGAAACTGAGAGAGTAGAGTGACCTTGTGGAGAAAGAGCCGGCATCGCTCTTTCTCCAGAAACAACATATCGTGACACACGTTTCCAATGTTTCTCATCCCAATGTTCACATATAGGACAGGGATTAATGCGAGAACACTGACTACAATTAATACAATGATCATGAAAGTCAGAGGAAGATTTCTTCCTATTACAATTTGAACAATGTCCCTTCATTGTGAAAGAACAATAATAAGTCCTAGTTACTCGCAAAAACCCCTGACACAAAGATACATAATAACATGATCCATTAATAAATGAAAAAACAATTGCAAAACAAAATAATTTTGAAAAAATATTTTTTCAGAGAAGCCCAAGTTGCTGAAAAGTAACGTTGAGCCCCGATGGATCCGATGGCAAAGTGTGGTCAAAAATTTTAAATTTATATAAAATAATTAATGAGACACTTTCGGATAATATAAATGTATCTTATAATGAGATAAACTACCACAAAGGCAAACAGCCCCCCTCAAAAAAGGCTGTTGCCAATGAAAACAAACAGTGTAAACACACTAGAAAACATGACTCCAGGCACTGAAAAAACTGGCCCGGAATCAGTCATCAATTACACTCTATCTGATGCAAAACAGAGACTCCCAGGGGAGAATCTGTAGAACATCAGATGGAAGATGCAGAACACAAACGTTATACACCCATGGGTGAAAACGTAACTATGGGGAAAATAACAGAAAACATTCTGTAACCAAGCAACTCTCCCAGGAAATTTTAGAAATGAAACTTCTCAAAAATATGCCAAAAGCATGGGAGAATTGCCAGGGGGGACTTTAGAAGGCTAGGGGAGAGGAAACACTGAATAAGCAGTGCAACAATTAGCAAGAATGACAACAAGAGGCCCATGCCTCGAAAATAGGCTACTTAACATAATTTCATCAAAAAATTTTAAGTACAGCCCTGATTATTTTTTGCCACTTCTTTTTCGTCTCCTCCTTCTATCCTCCTTAGAATCACATTTTCTCCAAAAATTACGTGTCTGGCATCCTTTAAACTGAGATTTACAAGCACAAAGATCAGTGAGATGTTGACTGATGAAGGGCCAAACAGAGAATGATAATTGGCGCCAATTTCGGGACGACTGCGTCACTGCGCATGCGCAGTAGAGGCGTACTATGGAGGTCCTTTAGGACATGATTTCTTTTTGTTTTGGATGCAAATTTTGGGGATTGGGGGGCAAAATTTGTGTTTGGCCCTGGTTTTGTTGGAGTTAGCACCAGCTAAGTCTGGGTCATTGGTACAGTATAAAAATCATACGGTTCCGAGCAAACTAAAATCCCAGAACATTCTCTGTTTGTTGTAGATGGTGGATTTTTATTGAGGGCAGTTGTATGGCCTAAACAGTCGTCATATAAGGACATATGTACATCATATTCCAATTATCTAGTGAGACATTTTGGGGCGAACGTCGTGGTTGTTTTTGATGGTTATGCTTGTACAATGTCGACAAAGGGCATGGAACAAGCCCATAGATCTAAAGACAGGTATTCCATTGATATCAATATCGCACCCGAGTTACCAGCCACCACACCCCAATCCGATTTCCTTGCAAATGCCAAGAACAAAACCCAACTGATCGATCTTCTAATGCAGGAGCTATCTGCTATCAATATTCAGTCCGAGCAGGCCGAGGCTGATGCTGATGTACTGATAGCCGAAACTGCACTTGACATTGCTCAAGATGACAACAATGTTGTCATTGTGGGAACAGACACAGACTTGTTAGTCATTCTTACCTCTCGAGTTCAACCGGGATGTAATATTCACATGATGTATTCCATTACCCCAAACTTACTAGTTTCAGTTAGTGAAATAGCAACCAAAATGGTTGACCATAGAAGCAACCTCCTTGTAGCACATTCTATAAGTGGTTGTGACACTACTTCTGCACTCTTTCGAGTTGGTAAGAAGAAAGTATTTAGTACAATTGTCTCCGATGTTACTAGCGACTCACAACAGTATGTCAACACAATTTTGGCGGATGACAGTACACCAAGTGCAGTAGCCGCTGCCGGGGAACAACTTCTCCTGATCTTATACGGGAGTAAAACTGTTTCCTCTCTCGACCAATATAGATATGTCACTTACAAGCGTTATGTAGCAAAGTCTAAACTGAATAAACCCATCGACCTAGCCTCACTCCCACCAAGCAGCTGCACAACAACATATCTACAGATGTTATCTCCAGGTCCAACAATGGCTGGGCACTTCGCTTCCTCCGACGGATTGGGGGTGGTCGCTAGACAATGGACTTCTTGTACCGACTGCAGCCACAAAGCCATGTGCCCCCGATAACCTACTGAATCTGATCAGTTGTGGTTGCAAGAGTGCTTGTACAAAAAGGTGTGGGTGTAAGAAGGCAGGACTCTCTTGCTCAGGTTTGTGTAATTGCAGTTCGGATTCTTGTAACAACCACAGAAACACTGTCCTGTCGGAAATTTCGGAGTTCAATGAATAATATGTATATAGGTCATGTCATTTCTGTATATAGCGTTGATAATAGTCAATGTAACTTAATCCATGTTGATTGATTTGTACATTCTGTAAATATTATTTATTGATTTTTGTACATTCTGTAAATATTATTTATTGATCTAATGCTGCCAGACACAGACGTGTCTGTTCGGTCCCAAGCCCGAAAATAGTTGAGTTCTCATGCTGACGAATTTTATGCCAAAAGGGGAACTCGGCCAGAAGCAGAGGGGGTCTTCCATAATGTCTATTTTGTAAGCAATGATAAAAGTCTTCAAATGGTGGTGGATTTTTTATCGTCTGTCCAACTAACATCCCGTTCTGTACTACGACCCTTTGGGCAAATCCGTTGCGTAAATCCGATACTTTTTTGTGAATTTTCAATAATTTTTCGCAGAAATTGTCACAGAATGCACATTTTCCTCTAGGTAAATGTATATTAGACATTATGTAGCTCGAAATACGCGTAAACAAAAAATACAGTTGGATCAATTCGAGGTTACAAAGTTCGTGCAATTTTTTTTTATTTTTTTCAAACGCGTTTTTGAAAAAAGGCTGTAGAAAAAAAAGCTCAACTGGGATTTTAGGGGACTTTTGTCTAATCGTTCAGTGACATGTACTCGACATTCCCTGAAAAAATCAGCTTTCTCCGATTTTTTCCCCTAGTGAAACCTAATGTTCTTCGGCTACTAGGAGAAAAGAAGAGAAAGGATTTATATATGTCTTTCTTATTTATTAGAAATAAGAAAGACACATTACCAACCAATAATTGAGCATTATATCAACTATAATTCTCTATTAACATCCAGTATAACCCATTATACTAATTTAATAAAGGGAATCGAATAAATAAAAGTAGTCCAGAGAATGAGACTCTTTATACTCATTTAAAAGTGTCCGAGGATTGTATATTAACGCTTGTATGACGCGTGACATATACAAATGCTTCACACTGAGCTACAGTTTAAAAATATTACATAAATGAGATATATATTAGCTTTACACTTTAAAACCATCCCAGACTTGGAATTACTGACACTAGAGGAGGTATTCCCTTGCTTTTCACTATAAAGCCGGTGATATAAGGTAAACCCCCCCCCCCCCCTTCCCCTTGCTCTGGGTCAAATCACCACAGAACGAAGAGGGCAGCAGGACAGAGTCACTGCTGGAACAGACAAACCTACATAACTATAGCTGTAAACATTTAGTGGACATTCTGAGCAACAGATAAAGGACCTAAACATCTAAGGTCGCCTGAAATAGACTATATTCCTAAGGTAAAACTTTGTAGAAGGCTGTGTCCAGTAAGCAGCTTTCATGAGATCAGTAATGGCAATACTGTTAGAATAAGCCCAAGATGCGGACAGCGCTCTATCTTCATGCTCTAAAATTAACAAACTTTCATAAGCAGTACAAATTGCTAATTGAATCCATCTAGCAATAGAATGAACAGAAATGTCCCTACTATTGGGAATTAATGATAAAAAGAAGCGTCTTTTTCTTTTTCTGATCTGCGTTCAAAAATGCGGATAGCTCTTACTGGACACAGCAAAGGTCTACGGCCATCTGATGACGGAAGAGCCTAAATGATAATAGGTTCAGGATATTTATTAGGAGCCTGGTTCTTAGCCAAAAATCTCACCTGAGCAGTTAAAGTAATAGTATTACCAACACTATGATAAAGAGAAACATCAATAGATAAAGCATGAAGTTCACTAACTCTTCTTGCGGAAGAAAAGGCTAAGAAAAAAGCTGTTTTATATGTCAAGAATTTGAACTCTACAGCATCTAAAGGTTCAAATGGAGCTTCTTTAAGCTTCAGCAGAACCCAAGCTAAATTCCACTTAGGAATTAACCTAAGGGTTCTAGGCCTATCGATCGAAATTTTTTTAACTAACTTAGATAAAGAAACATTAGATCCGATTTCTAAGCTATCATGATAAGCATAAGTGTCCAATAGCATAGACCTATAACCCTTAATAGTGACTGGCTGCAGTTTGAGAATGTCAAACAAGTAGACTAGAAAATTTGCAATGTCTGGAATGGAAGGATCATAAATATCAACAGAATGATCCTTACACCAATGAGAGAACCTTCCACTTTGCTGGATAATATAGAGAAGAGGAGGCCCTCCTACAGTTAGAAATTGCATTCACTGCTCGTCCTGTAAAGCACCTTCCGTGCAAGAAAGACCGCAAAATGGAAATACATGAAGGTTGAGACCTTGCAGGTTGTGAAGCAGTGTGCGAAATTTCCCCTGAAAGAGAAGGTCCTCCAGTGGATTTATCCATGGTTTCTGAGACGACAGAGATGCTACCAGCAGTATCTTGCACTGCAATTGCTTGATCTTTAACAAGATCTGTTGAATCAACAGTTGGAGGATATGCAAATCCTATCATTATGTCCCAAGAAATTGAGAGAGCGTCTACTGTGTACACTCTAGGATCTGGGTATGGGGACACATACGTCTGCAATTGATTGTTGAGATGTGTCACGAATAAGTCTATCATTGGTCGATCTCATTGGTAGCAAATCTGCCTGAATACTCGCTTGTTGAGAGTCCATTCCAAAGGCAACATGTGACCTTTCCGAGAGAGCGAGTCAGCTAGACGACCCGGTATATGCAGACCAATAGATGAACGTGATGTTCCAAGACATACAGAAGAATTCTTTCCGTTAGTTTGAATAATGGAATCGAATGAGTGCCTGCCTGGTTACGAATATATGCTACTACTGTTGAGTTGTCCGACAGTATTTGAACATGCAGATTCTGTATTATGTTCATCCAATGACGTAGCGGTAGCCACACTGAGATCATTTCTTTGATGTTTATATGTTTTTCCCGGAACACAGGGTCCCAAAGATGCTGACACTTTGAGTCTGTTGGGCTCAGGTTCGCACCCACAACCTGTTGGATTCGCATCCATCATAATTGTAAAAGCCGGATCTGGCAGCTGCAGCAGAACTCCCTGAGTTAACCACTGAATGTCTGCCGAAATCTGAATCCTTTGTTTTACTTGGTCCAATAAAACAATATTTGTTTTGAGCAAATGCATCTTCACACTCCATATTTGAGTGAAAGATATCTGGAGTGGACGTGTGTGCAAGCGGGCCATCGGAATGATGTCTGCAGCCGCTCCGCACAGTCCCATCTGTCGCATGAACTCCCTTGCTGTTAATACGCCTGAGTGTAGACAAAGCGAGCGTAACAACTGACTAATTTCGCTCTGGGTAACGGAAGACGAACCAGATTGTTGTGAGTCTCGAAGCTCATACCCAAGCGAATGAACGACTTGGACAGAGCTAGATCTGACTTATTTTTGTTTACAATGAAACTGAGATGTCGGAGCAATAGAAGCAGACTCTGAACAACGTTCTGAAGAATCGTTTTGTTACCATATCTCTGAAGAATGTCGTCCAAATAGGCTGACGTTGCCGCAGACGAATGAGCCCGGAAATATGCCATTACCGAGTTCATTATTAGAGTGAATGCCCAGGGTGCTAGATTGAGTCCGAAGCACATCGCTCAGAACTGATAAACAACCCCCAGGATGGCCAACCATAGGTACTTTCTGAATACTGGATTCACCATAACATGAAAGTACTCATCCTTTAGATCTATGCTTGATGCATAGTCATTCACCCAAATGCTCACCCTTAGTGATCGAATGGTCTCCATATAAAACTTTGGGGCCATGATCAGTTTGTTTATCCAGCTCAAATCTATTACTGGATGGAACGAGCTTTCTGGCTTCGGTACCAAAAAACAGGTGACTGTAAAAACCCAGTGATTCCTGGTTTTCTACGACCTCTATTGCATTTTTTTTCAAAAGAGATTTTACCTCTGATAGAAGAGAATCTCTTTTTAGAGGGTTGGTCAGAAGCTGAGTCCCAGCATGAACTTCGTGTTAACCGAGGTTTCTCTTGGAATGATAACCTTAGGCCATCCGAGATAACCCCTCTGACCCACTGGTCCTCTGTAACTGAAATCCAATTTTTCAGAAACCTTGACAGTCTTCCGCCAACAGGACTGCAATAGAGGTCCTGACCATCACCTCCTGGACCTGCAAGGCCTACGGGAAGAGAAACTACATCCTCCCCGTGCAGTGCCTCGGCCCGCCGACCTAGGGACATCCGACTGGTAGTCTCGGCCAGACCCACGTCCCCTACCTGAGTTGATGTTTTGACGATCCCTAGGGTGACTACCTGAGGATTTCTTATATCCTCTAGAGGAGCTTCCTTTGGACGAACTTGGTCCAGAAGCTCCTACTTAACCTTTTTCTGGTGTATCAGTTTTTCTGGAAACTGACTTCAAAAGCAGAGTATCAGATGCTTTCTTAGTAAGCTAATTGTAGATCAACGGAAAGCTTGTCATCAAAGAGATAATCACCAGATACCGGAGCAACTCTAAGAGAGTTTTTCACCTTATCATCCACAAGGGATGAAGACGCTAGGGCTGCATCATGTCTAATTAACTCTAAATTAGCTACCGATAAAGCAGAGTTATACGTGGAATAAGCAATAGCCCTTGAAAGAACTCTTAATGAGGTATGAACGTCCTCGAATTCTTGTCCACTGAGACGTTACGCTAACGCTCTAGTAAGGTGATCTGCGTAAGACAAAGCATTTAGATTCGTTCTTTTGGAATATATTGTTGTATCCATTGTATCTGAGCGACTAGAAAAGGATGCAGGTAAGGACAAATCTAAGTCCTCAGCCTGTTCATCCAAACGCAGAGGAACTCTCGAAATACCCTGACCTGTCGTTCTAAATTTATTTTTATTATTAATAAATGGCAGATCCAAAGCATGTGTAGATAAAAAACTGCTTTTCCTCGTCCCCAAGGATAGACTGGGTATAGCGTCATTTAACAGTTCAAAGGTCTGAGACACATTACTGGACTGCACCGGGTAAACAGGAATATCTTCCTTAACCCGGCCGAAAAAGTCGGAATCTAATAAGGCTAGCAGTTTTCTATCCTTTGTCGCAGCATTCTGATCCGAAGGAACAACATCTGGAATGTATTGATGAATAAAATCCATCGCTACTTTGTGTTGCTCCGAAAGAGAAAAATCCAATTCACTCAATTCCCTTTCACTATCTGATTGGACCAGATTAGATTCTCGGTCATCCCTATCTGAACGAGCAGAGGAATGAACAAACCCAGCTTCATCCGACAGTTCCACATCAAAACTGTCGTAGGATGTTCCAGAGCCTGCTGGGATGCTGCGATGAGCTGCGCTATTTGTGACAGCAAGTCCGTAACAGAGGACTGTGGAGCAGCGGTTCTTTGATGTTTAGCTGCTGGATGCTCCTGGGACGGCGTGTCCGGCATAATCCTCTCATGCAAACGTCCCAATTCATGTGGCCTGGTCTCCTTGGCCATCAGATGGCAAGACTTTCTTGACGACATTGAATCCTTCATCAGCGATGCAGGCTGGATCACATAGTCACATAGCCAAGGTGTGGTCGTGTGTGCTTTGGAGACGAAGTGGAAGCCGATAGACCAGCCGACCCTGGCACCCTATTTGACAGAGCGTCCTGGACTGGAGGCGTGGACATATGCTCCAACTGATGTCTGTTCTGAACAAAATCTGGCCCAGATGTCATTGAAAGAGAGAGGGATGACCTGGACGAGCCCACCGCAGAACTAGCTGACTTCCTCTGTTCCGTCGCCGCAGGGTGAGTATGTTTCAATATTATAGTGCTCGTAACACCCTTTTTCCTTTCCTCGACCACTACGGACTTACCTGGCATCATAAAACCCATATTCTGAGTGATAGAAGCACTGGTTGAGCTAGCTGGCAACAAGGACATAAATCCCATGATCTGGGATCAAGGTCCTTGTCTTATTTCATTGAGCACTTTTGCTGCTAGCTCTGTGTTTAACTGCGACAACGGCAGCACAATTCCTGATGACATCACTGTTACATCACCATGTTCTTGTTCCTCTGAAAAAAAAATGAAAAACTAAAGTGACCTTGTGGTGAGAGAACAGGCATCGATCTCTCACCACTAACAACATACCGTGACACACGTCTCCAATGTTTGTCATCCCAACTGGTACAAACAGAACAATAGTTAGTGCGAGAACAATGACTACAGCAAACACAATGAACATGAGAGTCAGAGGAAGATTTCCTCGACTTACAATTTGAGCAATAATCTTTCATTTTGCCAAAAATTACAAGCCAACAGTACTTGCACTAACCCTCATAATAATCTGACAAAGATACATAATAATACAATCCAATACAAAAATTCTGAAGAATAAATTCATAAAAAAAAAAATTTGATATGAGAACAAGTTCCCAATGGGAATGATGAGCCCAAATGGATCCCAAAAAAGCCAAAGTGCAGACAAAAATTTTTTCTTGATTCTAAAAAATTAATGCTACACTTCCAGAGTATATAATGCATCTGATTAAAGACCTAACATCATAATGACTAGAAAATTACTTACGGAAAGTAACCATTGTCAATGTAAACAACATGCCATAAAAACCGGAAACTCCAGGCACTGAACAACACGGCCGAAGTCAGTAACAGATTTTTAAACTATCCGATGTAAGACAGAATCTTCATCAGAAGAACTGAGATACATCAGATGGTAGATGCAAGACCAAAAACGCCTAAACACCATGGGGATATATAGAATAAACATTCTGTAAACAAGTTAAACTCCCAAGAAATTTTCAAGAAAAAAATTTCAAACAATCGGCCCCAAGGAGCCTTAATCGCTCACCGGCCAAAGTGGTTCAAAGAAGTATTTGGGGTCACATTCAATTAGACATGGTTCATCAACACTACAAAGGAATGAAGTCATGAAAGACAAATTTTATGGAACTAGAGACATGGCTTGAACAAACATGAATCTTACCCCCCCCCCCCCCCCCCCCCCCACCCCCAAGGATGCTGCATACCACATATCAAAAGTATTCATCTGCTGGATCTGAAGAAAAAGATTTTTAAAGAAAATTCCTCATTTTGAACTAAGTTATCATTCAGGCTCCCACTGTGAGCCCAAATATGAACCCAGGGACTTGGCTTGAACAAACTTGAATCTCACCCCTAAGGATGCTGCATGCCAAATATCAAAACATTCCAACTGCTGAATCTGAAGAAGATTTTTAAAGAAAAATTCGTCATATTGACTAAGTTATAATTTGGGCTCCCACAGGGAGCCCAAATATGGACCCAGGGACTTGGCTTCAACAAACTTGAATCTCACACCACTAAGGATGCTACACACCACATATCAAAACATTCAGACTGCTGGATCTAAACAAGAAGATTTTTTAAGAAAATTCCTCATTTCGAACTAAGTTACAATTCGGGCTACCACAGTGCACCCAAATATGAATCCAGGGACTTGGCTTGAACAAACTTGAATCTCACCCCCTAAGCATGCTGCATACCCAATATCACAAGATTCTGCCTGCTGGATCTTGAGAAGAAGATTTTTCAAGAAATTCCTCATTTTGAATTAAGTTATCATTCAGGCTCCCACAGTAAGCCCAAATATGGACCTAGAGACATGGCTTGAACGAACTTGAATCTCCCCCCCCCCCCCCCCCCCCCTCCCTAAGGATGCTGCATACCAAATATCGAAACATTCCGACTGCTGGATCTGAAGAGGATTTTTAAAGAAAATTCATCATTTTGAACTAAGTTATAATTCAGGGTACCACAGTGAGCCGAAATATGAACCCAGGGACTTGGCTTGAACAAACTTGAATCTCCCCCTCCCCCTAAGCCCTAAGCATGCTGCATACCTAATATCAAAAGATTCTGCCCGCTGAATCTTGAGAAGAAGATTTTTAAAGACATATGCCTGAAATGTACTAAGTTCAAATTTGGGCGCCTATACTGTTCCCAAATATGAACCCAGGGGGCCGATTTGAACAAACTCGAATCAGATCCACCCCACAATGTTGCATACCAAATATCAAAAGATTCTGCCTGCTGGATCTGGAGAAGAAGATTTTTTAAGACATTTGCTGAAATGCACTAAGTTCGAATTCGGGCTTCTATACTGAGCCCAAATGTGAATCCAGGGGGCCGATTTAAACAAACTTAAATCAGATCCACCCCACAATGTCGCATACCAAATATCAAAAGATTCTGCCCACTTGTGCGGGAGAAGAAGATTTTTTAGGTAATTTCTCTAATATACATAGGACGCTATCAGAGTTATGCCCCCTATGGAGCCCCAGGTGTGCATGTCCATTTTATTTGAACAAACTTGAATTGACATGAACATCCATTCCAAGTTTCAAGCAAATCGACCTGGCGATTTCAGAGGAGAAGTCATTTGAAAAATGTTCACGACGCCGGACGACAACAGACGACAGACGGCGAGTAATAAGTTTAGCTCCCTTCGGTGAGCTAGAAGGGTCCAAAAAGTATGGGAGCCTAACAGTGGGGTATCAAGGAAAGAGAGGGAGGAAACACTTTGGGAACATGAAATAATTTTCAATAAAAGTTAAAAAATTTATAGTAATTTATATATTTCTTATCCTTACCAATGACCCAGACTTAGCTGATGCTAACTCTTAAATATTTAGGGCCAAACACAAATTTTACCCCCAAATCCCCAAAATTTGCATCAAAAACCGAAAATTACATGTCCTATATGGTCCTCCATACTTTTACTCCACTGCGCATGTGCAGTGTCAAGGAGGTCTCGAAGTTGGCGCCAAAAATCATTCTTACAACCAGTGCCTGGTAGGCGTTATGTACTCAGCGGGGAGGTAAGAGTTCCCAACTCATGGGAGGACCATCCCCATCTGGGTCATTGGTAAGTATAAAATATATATAAATTGCTATAAATTTTTTAATATTTTTATACTGTACCAATGACCCAGACTTAGCTGAATAGTAAAAAGGTTGGAGGGCCTAGGACATAAAGGAAAATCCAATAGGCTCAACTACATATAACCGAATTATCCCCTCAAGGAGAAAATGAGAAATAGGCTTTACATGTATCTTTCTTATTTGTATCAAAAAAGAAAGACACAATACCATTCTGTAACTGAGCACAATAACATCAATGATCTCTATTAACATCCCCTATGACTCGTTATGCTAATTATTTTTAAAGGAAAGCCAATAAATAAAGGAAGTCCAGAGAAATGAGACTCTTTATACTCATTAACAGGGTCTGAAGATTGTATATTAACGCCCGTGTGAAACGTGACATATACAAATGTTTCACACCGAGCTACACTTTAAAAAATATTACATGGATGAATAAACATTAGCTTTACACATTAAAACCATCCAGGTGCCGACTCAGAATTACTGATTCTAGAGGAGGTATTCCCTTGCTTTACACTATAAAGCAGGTGACCTAAGGGAACCCCCCCCCCCCCTTCCCCTTGCCCTGGGTCAAATACCCCAGAGCAAAGAGGGCAGCAGGAAAGAGTCCCTGCTGGAGCAGAAAACCTGCATAACCATAGTTGCAACTGTTTAGTGGATGACATAAGCAACAGATAAAGGACCTAAACAATGCAGATCTCCAGAAATGGACTCAATATTTCTTAAGATAAAAAATTTGCGAAAGTGGAAGGCTGAGATCAATATGCAGCCTTCATTAGATCAGTAATAGCAACACTATTAGCGAAAACCCAAGAAGTAGATAGAGCCCTTATTTCATGAGCAGAAATATAAGCACAGACTGCTGAGTTGAAGATAATTTATGATCAGCAGTATGGAAAGTTAATTGAATCCATCTAGCAATAGAATGGGCCGAAATGTGGAGGAAGCTTCCACGGCATGTCCCACAACAGACACCTGAGTAGATTAATCCACGGTCTCTGTGGGGACAGAGATGCTACCACAGAATTGCAATGAGATTGATTTATCTTGAGCAATGTCTGCTGAATCAACGGCGCTGGAGGAAACACATATCCTCTCATTCCGTCTCACAAGATCGAAAGAGCGTCTACTGCAAACGCTCGAGGATCCGGACATGGTGACACATACATCTGCAACTGATTGGAAGATGCAAGACCAATGATGCGTCGCAAATAAGTCTATCCTTGGCTTCTCCCAGTGGTAGCAAATCTGATTGAATACTCGATTGTAGAGAGTCCATTCTGACGGCAACAAGCGACGCCTCCGTGAAAGGGAGTCCGCTAATACGTTCAGACGACCCAGAAAATGATGGACCGACAGGAGAACCTGATGTTCTAGTACAAACAGAAGGATTCTTTCCATTAGCTTGAACAACGGAATGGAATGCGTGCCTCCCTGATTCCGAAAATACACTACCACTGTCGTATTGTCGGATAGAATTTGCACTTGTGCATTCAGAAAAACGTCCATCCAATGACGTAGTGCAAGTCAAATTGACATCATTCTTTGATGTTTATGTGCTTGATTAGGAACTGCGGATCCCAAGACCCTGGCACTTCAATCTGTTGGGCTCAATGTTGTGTCCCAACCTATTGACTGGCATCCGTAATAACTGTAAAACTTGGATCCGGCAATTGCAGTGGAACTCCCTGAGTTAACCACTGAATGTCTGCCAAAGTCTGAATCTCTTGTTTCACTTGATTTGACAAGAGGATGTCTGTATCGAGCGAATGAATCTTCACCCTCCAATACTGAGTCAGAAAGATTTGAAGAGGACGAGTGTGTAGCCACCCCATTGGAATGAAATCTGCGGCGGCTCCGCACAAACCTATCCATCACATGAATTCTCTCGCTGTAACCCTGAGTGAAGACAAAAGCTAGCGTAACAACAGACTAACTTTGCTCTGGCTAATGGCAGACGAACGAGATTGTTGTGCGTCTCGAAGCTCATCCCCAGGTGGGTGAATGATCATCAGATCCGACTTCCCTTCGTTTAATATGAAACTGAGACGTCGGAGCAAAAGAAGCAGATTCTGCACATCATTCTGAAGCGTTAACTCATTGCTGTACCTCTGAAGAATATCGTCCAGATAGGGCGACGATAATGCAGACAAATGAGTTTGGAAATGAGTCAATACTGACTTCATTATTCAAGTGAAAGCCCAGGGTGCTAGATTCAGACCAAAGCACATCGCTCGGAACTGATATACGACTCCTAGGATGGTGAAGCGAAGATACTTTCTGAACGCCGGATGCACCCTGACGTGAAAGTACGCATCCTTGAGATCTATGCTTGCAGCATAGACGTTCACTCGAATGCTCGCTCTGACCGATCAAATGGTCTCCATAAAGAATTTTGGAGCCACGATCAGCTTGTTTATCCAGCTCAGATCTATGACTGGACGGAACGAGCCATCTGGTTTCGGAACCAGAAAAAAATGGCTGTAGAAACCTGGAGATTCCTGGTTTTCTACAACCTCTATCATGTTCTTCACTAAAAGAGACTGGACTTCTGATAGAAGCGAGGCTCTTTTCTGCTGATTTTACGGAAGCTGAGTCCATCTTGGACGTCGAGTTAACGGAGGATCTCCTTTGAAGGACAGTTTCAGTCCTTCCGATATAACCCCTCGAATTCAAGGGTCTTCCGTAATTAATTCCCAATTGATTGAGAAACTTGACAGTCTTCCACCCACTGGAATACGACAGAGGTTTAAACCATCACCTCTTGGATCTGTGAGGCTTGCGGAAGGAGAAACCACGTCCTCCACGGCCTGCACCTCGCCCCATCGACCAAGGGGCGTCTGACCAGTTGTTTCAGCCAGAATTACGGCCCCTACCTGAGTCGCTACCTTGATGGTCTCTAGAGTAAGACCTAGAGGACGCATAGAAACCTCTATAGGAACTTCCCTTGGACGTATTCACCCCAGAAGTGCCTGTCCTACTCTTCTCTGCTGACTCCGACTTATAGAAGCGGATTTGAATAGCAGAGAGTCTAAAGCTTTCTTAGTTATCCGATCATAGATTGCGGAAAGCTTGCCGTCGAAGAGAAGCTCTCCGGAGACTGGAGCGACTCTGAGAGAGTTATTCACCTTACTATCCACGCATGTGGATGTAGCCAGGGCCGCATCACATGTAACCAACTCCAGATTGCCACTGAAAGGGCGGAGGAGTTATACGTGGAGAATGCTATGGCCCTCGAAAGAACTCTTATGGAGGATCGTTCACCCTGGAATTCTTTCCTTTGATACGTAATGATAATGCTCTGGTAAGGTGAACTGTGTACGATAATGCATCTAAGCTAGCCGTATTAGACGATATTGTCGTTTCCAACGTCATGGTTGGAATTGGCACAGACAACGGTATAGACAAATCTAGGTCTTCGGCCTGGTCGTTTAGACGCAGAGGAACTCTCAGAATGCCCTGTCCTGCCGTTTCAAATTATTCCATGAATTGATAAAAGGCAGATGTAGAGCACTTGTCGATAAGAAACCGGACTTGCCCGATAGGTAGCAAGTTTATATATAGCTTCATATAATAGTTCAAATGTCCCGGAGACATTTCTGGACTGTGACGGAAACTGAGGGGCGATGTCCCTAAACCGATTAAAGAAATCTGTGTCCAGTGGCGCTATCAGTCTCTTATTCGCCAACGCAGCATTTTGGTCTGGAGGAACAACGTCAGAAAAATAGAGCCGGATGAACTCTATGGACATTTATGTTGTTCCGAAAGGGAAAATTTCAACTACTCCGTATCCCTTTCGCCATCCAGATGAACCACTTGTAATTCTTGGTCGTCTGTGCCTGCACCTGCAGTGGAACGTACCGACCTAGCTTCTACGGATAATTCCTGATCCGACAGCTGTCGGTTGCTGGGATGCTGCGATAATTTGTGCTATCTGCGATAGCACGTCTGTAATGGAGGCCTGTGGAGCATTTAGCCGCTGGAAGCTCCTAAGACGCTGACTCCTGCATACTTCTTTATGCGAACGTCCGAAGTATGAAGGCCTCGTATCTTTGGCTACCAGATGGCGTGACCTGGTTGCCGTGAATTCCTGGTCGGCGAGATTGACTGATATAACTGGTCACGTAGCCAAGGTGCGGTCGTGTGTGTTGCCGTGAGGATGAGGAAGCCAATAAAGCAGTCTCTCTGGACTGTCTATATCACGGAGCATCCCGAGCGGTGGACGTATGCCCCGACTGAGGAACGTTCTGTACCACAACATCTGTACCCAGATGTTGTTGTACGAGAGAGGGACCTCTCTCGCTCGCAGCCCGTGCGGAGCTGGACGAGCTAGGAACCGGACTAGTAGGCTTCCTCCGTATACCATCCTCATATCTGTCATCACTGGGCGTGCACATTGTATTTTATAGTGCTCGCATCACCCAAATCTCCTCCTGGACTGCAACGGACGAACCCAGGTGCTGAGCCATTCGGTGAATGGTCGCGACACCGGGTGAGCTAGCGGATGTCAACGCCGTCGACCCTACTTGGGGCCTCTTAGGCAATTGGCGTATCTGCATGAGCACTTTTGCCGCTAGCTCTTCATTTGATTGTGACAACGGAAGCACACTCTTGGAGGACATCACGGAAACATCACCCTATTCTTGTTCCTCTGAAAAAGAGAGTGAAAAACTAGAGTGACCCTGTGGAGAGAGGACCGGCATGGACCTCTACCCGCTAACAACATACCGTGACACACGTCACCAACGTTTGTCATCCCAATTGATACACACTGAACAAGGGTTAGTGCGAGTACACTGACTATAATTAATACAGAAATCATGAGAATCAGAGGAAGATTTCCTCCCATTACAATTTGAACAATAATCTTCATAGTGAAAAAAGTAAACAGTCATAGTACTTGCACCAACCCTTGAAAACAAAGATATATAATAAAATAATCCATTATAACATTGCGAAAAAAATTATTCAAAGAGAAAAAAAAAATTTTCAGAAGAGCCCAAGTTCCCAATGGAAACCCTGAGCCCAAATGGATCCTAAAAAAGCCTAAGTGTGGACAAAAATTTTAAATCATTTTGAAAAATTAATGTAACACATATGGACAATATTAATGAATCTTGCTATGAACTAAACTAAGCAGAAGAAAAGTAATCACTTGAATCTTACCCCTCTGAGGATGCTGCATACCAAATATCAAAAGCATTCATCTGCTGGATCTGAAGAAGAAGATTTTTAAAGAAAATTCCTCATTTTGAACTAAGTTATCATTCGGGCTCCCACAGTGAGCCCAAATATGAACCCAGAGACTTGGCTTGACCAAACTTGAATCTCACCCCCTAAGAATGCTGCATGCCAAATATCAAAACATTCTGACTGCTAAATCTGAAGAAGATTTTTAAAGAAAAATTCCTCATATTAACTAAGTTATAATTCGGGCTCCCACAGGGAGCCCAAATATGGACCCAGGGACTTGGCTTTAACAAACTTGAATCTCACCCCCCTAAGGATGCTACACACCACATATCAAAACATTCCGACTGCCGGATCTGAACAAGAAGATTTTTAAAGAAAATTCCTCATTTCGAACTGAGTTACAATTCAAGCTCCCACAGTGAGCCCATATATGGACCTGGGGACATGGCTTGAACAAACTTGAATCTCACCCCCAAGGATGCTGTATACCAAATATTAAAACATTCTGACTGCTAGATCTGAAGAAGAAGATTTTTAAAGAAAATTCCTCATTTTGAACTAAGTTATCATTTGGGCTCCCATAGTGAGCCCAAATATGGAACTATGGACATGGCTTGAACAAATTTGAATCTCACCCTCCTAAGGATGCTGCATACCAAATATCAAAACATTCTGACTGCTGGATCTTGAGAAGAAGATTTTTAAAGAAATTTGCCTGAAATGCACTAAGTTCAAATTCGGGCTCCTATACTGAGCCCAAATATGAACCCATGGGGCTGATTGGTAAAAACTTGAATCAGATCCACCCCACAATGTTGCATACCAAACATCATTAGATTCTGCCTGCTGGATCTGAAGAAGAAGATTTTTTAAGAAATTTGCCTGAAATGCACTAAGTTCAAATTTGGGCTTCTATAGTGAGCCCAAATATGAATCAAGAGGCCGATTTTAACAAACTTGAATTTGACTCCCCTAGAGATGATGTATATCAAATAGGAAAGAATTCTGCCTGGTGGATCTGAAGAAGATTTTTTTGAATTTTGGAAAGAAATTCATGGGTGCTATGAGAGTTATGCCCCTTATGGTGCCCCCTGTGGGTACGGCAAGTTTCTTTGTATAAGTTTGAATTGACATATGATGGGAAACATGCACACCAAATGTGGTTCAATTTGATCCAGTAGTTTGTGAAGAGTAGTCGTTTATGTAAAGTTCACGACGGACGACGACGGATGGCAAGTGATAAGTTAAGCTCCCTTCAGTGAGCTAAAAATATGGCCCTACAACATCGGTAGCAGATGCACATCATTAACATACCTATGTACTGTTGTTAATACTTTTGTTAAAGAGCTATTACTGAAGGCAATCATACCCCCCTGCAGTGCTGGACCGATGAAGCATACATAAGGAAAGACCACATGAAAAATATGCAGGCAACTTTTGTAAAACATGTGCTGGGGTGTCTTAACACAAGGATCCCTCATACCAAACTTCCCTGAAATCCATGCACTCACTGCCAAGATATCGGATAGATGGATGGACGGATGAACTGACAGACAGATGGATGCATGTAATACAGTATAACCCTCATTCTCTTCAAGAGTGGGGGTATAAAAAACATTCACCACATTTTAAACCATGACTGTTGGGTGCATTTCGTATTACCCAACACACAAAACAGCATCACACAAAAAAGAGAAAATAGATCACCAAGGTGACACATTCTCTAAAATATGTATACTTTTTTTACTTAATTGAAGTTAATCAGGGTATAAATACAGGACACAAGTAGAGTACAGGAAGGGGAATCCACAACCGTGATTGGAGTTTTTCCTCTACATGTATTTCGCTTTCAGCCACAGTACTTGTAAAACATCTGGAAAACTTGAACTCAGTTGCTGATTGCTGTTCTCTATACTTCCCTCATTGTGTTCTCACTGTTCTGACTTATTTATCTCACCTGGCTAAAACTAGAGTGAGCTACTTTTCATCTGTCATCTTTGTAGTAGCTGATGTCTCAACACTACATGTAGGCAGCATTCAATACATGATACCATCCAAGCTCAGCTCCTTTAACACATTCATATCAAATTCCTGACATTTATATGTAGTATCTGAAAAAAAAAATAGTGTTTATTAATTGGGGTTTAGTGACACTTGACAACCATGATCACATCGTGTCAAACAGTTTTACAGACTGAGGAAGCCAGAGTTCCCAAAGAGAACCACTGAGCAGTGGCAAGCAATTGTCAGATTCCCCAACATACTAACTCTGCACAAACAGGGTTTGCACTGGTTGAAAACAAGTGCACCATTGATATGCAGTATACCTTAGTACACAACATCACCATGCCACCTTCATGGGCAATTGGAATTAAGGGCCTTGCCTAAACACAGGTTTATTAATTTATTGGTGTTTAAGGTCACATATTTCTTCACAATGACTAATCATGACCACAACAAGGATATAAAGTTCAGTCTAGCCTATCGTTAAAACCCACATTACCTATTTTAGAGAACTTCCACGCCAGGTATTGGTGGCTGGGTACGAATTTACCAGAAAAACTGAGTTTGTTTACCTCAGTAAACAAGCATTGCTTCCCTTCAAGGAGTTCCCACAGGTGGTATTTTGCCATTACAAAAATCTTCTTACAAGCAATTTTGCTGATTTTTTTGGCAAGGAAGGTTTTTAACTCCATACATGCCACTGGCAGATATTCCTGCCCAGGGGTGGTATTCATAAAGCATTTTAAGTCGAAGACTTGGCTTAAGAAATTCTTAAATAGTCCATATTTTGCTTAGCAATTTCTTATCTTTTAAGTTTTGCTTAAGTCGTATTCATAAAAGTTAAGTATACTTAAAATTTTGCTTAACTTTAAGACACCTCCAAGTTGTCTTAATTTTTAAGCAAAGTGGTAAGATTACTTTAGAATTTGTTTAGCAAAAACAATATGGAGGACTTTCAATCGACAGATTCACCACCTCAAGAGAATTGTGGCGTCCCACAGATGCCAGCAAATATTTCGTGACAGATTACACCCACTGGAAATATACAATGATCATCAGCTTGTGAGAAGGTATCGGTTTGACAGGGAGGAGTCCATCTTAGTATTATCTGCTTTGATTGATAAGGATATTTCTCCTTCCACAGAGAGCAATCACAGAATCCCTGTGTTGTTACAAACATGTATTGCTTTGAGATATTTTGCTACTGGCTCCATGCAGCTTGGGAATTATGATATATTTGGAATTAGTCAGAGTACTTGTTCGCGAGTTATTGACAGGGTATCCACGGCACTGTCAAAGCTGGCTGTTGTTAAACAATTTATAAAAATTCCGACGTGTATTGAAACAATTAAAAAAATCCAGCAATAGGATCAGCGATCCAGAAGTCAGCACGATTTTTGACTTAAGAAGCTTTATGAATATCACTCCTGAAGTATATTCTTAAATATTCAAAATTATGCTTAGCAAATTCTTATCTTTAAGTTTTTCTTAAGTTGTATTCATAAAAGTTAAGTCCATTTACAAGCTTGCTTAACTTTAAGACACCTTTATGTTGTCTTAATTTTTAAGTACGTTTCTAAGTATACTTAAAGCTTTTCTAAGTAAAATCAAAATGGAGGACGCGGATTCCACTGATTCATCGCCTCAGATAGTTTTGAATTCATTAAGACGGCAAAGAATATTTAAAGACAGGGTAAATCCAGTTGAAATGTTCAATGACCATGAACTGGTGCGGCGGTATCGTTTTGACAGGGATTCCTATCATTTTTTTTATCAAATTTAATAGAAAATGACATTTCTGCCAGTACACTGAGAAACCACAGTATTCCGCCAATAATACAGACATGTGTGGCACTGAGGTATTTTGCCACTGGCTCTATGCAGCTATGTAATTCGGATGTGTTTGGCATTAGCCAAAGCTCGTGTTCGAGAATAATTGACAGGGTTTCAACTGCACTTTCAAAGCCCTCCCTTGTTTTAAAATTCATAAAATTTCCTACTTCAATAGAAACAGTGAGAAAAATTCAGAACGATTTTCACGGGATTGCATCTTTTCCGTCATTTGTGGGTGAAATTGATGGCACTCACATCCGCTTAGTGGCACCACATGAGTTTGAACCGGCATATGTGAACAGGAAAAACTATCATAGTATAAATGTTCAGGCAGTAATGAACTCGTCTTGCCAAATTTTTTATTTAGTGGCCCGATGGCCCGGAGCTTCTCACGACGAGCGTGTATTAAAAGAGAGCGGAGTGTATAGATTGTTTGAAGGCGGACATATTCCGGGCCTCTTAATTGGTGATTCTGGCTATGCATGCAAGAGATGGTTGATGTCAATGATGACACCGTTTTTAAAGCCACAGAGTATACCAGAAGAAAGATACAACACGTAAGTATTCTACAGTATATTATGTTCTGAATAGGCCACTGCGTAATTCAATTCAATTTGGCTTAACAAGTACTGTATGGTCTGCTTGACTGCCTAGATTTTTATCCCCAAATTATAAAACAAAAAGTAGCAAATAGCAACCGGATTGAGCTGTGGCGGAGAGGGCCAAGCCAGCATTGACATTATTCATTAACAACATGCCTTGCTTTCATAAATTTCAAGAATGTTTTGCTGCCATTGTCGGTGTCAGTGCACATTGGCACATTGCAATAGCCTACAAACGATTTTGAAGTCCCAAATAATATTTATTACTTAGAAAATCATTGTGGGCATCTCCATGATCATAGTATAATAGGGGTATTATACTATAATCATGGGGGTGTCCACTATGGTTTTCTAATAAATATTATTTGGGACTTAAAAATCGTTTGTAATGTGCCCTGTGGTCAGTGTCACTGCTTGCACACTCTTCCCGAGTCTTCGCGCATTAGCCATTCCTATCGGCTGTTTGTGGTTTTCAAAAGAATAAAACCAATAATGAATGGTCGTTATTCGTTTTCTGTAGACGATAAACAATAAATAAATATTACTAGTAGTTCAATGTTTATAAGTTTTAAAAACACAAACAGAAGATATGCTATTGTTATTTTAAAGGCAGTCAAATAAGCAATGCAAGGGTAAATTGCGGAGAAACCGATGGCTGTTGTCAAGGACGCTGTACGCTGGCGACGCCGATCGCTAAAAATAGTTTAGAAATCTCAGCGTCAGTGAGGTTCCCAAGGGTTTAATGGTTCAAATTGGAAGAACCTTTGGAGCTTAGCAGTAAAAGTGATAAATATTTTTGCGAACACGTGGATGTAGGCTTACCAGTGTGGACTGTTGCGCCGAAACAAGAACAAGCGAATTGTTGGTGAAATCAATTGTCACCACAGTGTGAATGAGTTCCCAGTTGAGTGCAACTTTGTGCGCAAGTTCTATATTCACAGTTAGTCCTAATTTTCGAGTTTTCATAATGGTGCAAACATTGCGTGACGGCACTGGGAAGGTGTGGGCGGGGTGGCATGGTCGACAGCAGGTAGGCTGTTGGTTAACAGGATGAGTACATGACCTGAATTGGTGGTGGTTGTTGAGGTTCGAGAGAAAGCGGGTGGGGGTTGGGCAAATGTCTCTAGATGTCGTAGATGGTAAAATAGCTATTTTTTTATTGGTGTTTTAGGGTCTCATTAAAGAGAGGGGTATGTGATGAACGTGTTTCTTTTGCTGCATAAAATTAGTTGATTTTTTTCCAAAGTTGCTTTTAAGCAATGAAATGAAATTAAATAAATAGTGATTTTAGGCCAGATTGGGACAGGGCGTAGCTACGGGGTGTGGAGTGGGGGAGGGGGTCCCTCTCCAAAAAATGTTCGCCCCCCCCCCCTCCCCCCAGGCCTGGCCTTTTGAAAAATCCAGTGGAGCCGCTACGGCTCTCCTAAATCTGTTTCAGGGAGCTATTCTACTCTTATAGCAATTATACAAGGTTTCAATATGGGAAATCAAAGTTTGAGGAGAGCCATTACAGTTTATGGAGGGCAATTATGGCTCTCCTCAATATGGTTTGAGGTGAGCCAAGAAGAGCCGGAGCTATAGCTCCCCTCAAACGGCCAGGCCTGCCCCCCCCCCCCCCCCCAAATTTTACGTGAACAATGAGGGCAAATTTCGGCTGATCGGCGTGCTTGTAAGTCCTCTCAGGTGTCAATGAAATGCTTGGAAATCGCTCCTAGAGCGCTGAAATATGAAACACTTTCCTGGGTGTGGGGGAGGGGGGGGGGGGTGACCTCCACCTACGGGAAGGGGACAACTCCCTTCCGTACCCGTCCCACCTCAGGCTTTTGGGAGATGCCTTTGGCATCTCAACCCAGCCCACCCCATGTAAAGCTCAGCCCCCGCCCCCAATTTGAACAGGACCCCCCCCCCCCCCCAGACATCTTCAATGCTTTCCGGCGCGGGGGGGGGGTGCTAATTCTTCACCCGAACCTACACACGGTCTCAGATCTTCGTAGACCTTTTACGAGTCGGAATATTCTACCATCTGGGGTATTATTAAACGTTTCAAACAACAAATTGTGAACTCGTTTCCATTCCAGCAATAAAATTCGCATACAAGTTGTCTCTTTCTCTTTTTTATTCTGTAGCCTACACAAATGACCATGATCAATTAATTAGGCGACTTTAGAAACACATTGATCAGTATCCCATATTGATGTTGATACAGTATTTTCCCACCGGGATCCCATTTGTCTCTTGAAAGGGTTTTCTGTTGAGCCAGTCAGCAATGTCATAAGTAGACAAGGTCGCAGAAGTTTCATTCCACGAATCGTTCGAACATTCATAATCCAGCGCTGAGCTTTTTCTGAGTGTCGTAGCTAAAACATGTGTGCACAATTGAATGTCATTTGACACTTGAAATCTAAATTATCATACATGCTGATTACAAATTAAACGGATAAACACCACAGTCAACATAGTATCTACAGCTTAACTGGTCAAGTATAGAATTATGTGTTGAATGATTTGAAGATAAATGATGGCAGAAACGTGCGAAAGAATTATTCAAATAGTCTTTTTGCAATGGCACAAGGGTAAGTTTTTACAGCAGCAAAATAAATTATCAGCTCATTGGCACCCCTCATTGGTACTGTTATTTTATGTTGTATGTTGACAGACTTATGCCATAAAATTGTTTGTGTGTGTGGTGGTTGTGGTATGGTGTGTGTGTGTGTGTGTGTGTGTGTGGGGGGGGGGGGGGGGGGGGGGGGGTAGCTCTGGTGGTGGTATGTATGTGTGTGTGTGGGGGGGGGGGGGGGGGTTATATTAAATTATCTCAGTGCTTAACAGGATACAGCGAAATGAGAAATGATCAATCATTAATAGGAACTTGGACATTGGTAAGTCTCTGCACACATTTTGGTATTTAGTCATAGGCGAATATAACGGTACGGGCCAAACTTTTGGGAAGATGCTGGGAGACTTTGCCCTAAAAATGATGCCGCGGGCATCATCGCGGCTTTTCTCGCAAAAGAAAATGTTTAATTAAACATATTGGTTTATTCACACTAAAGTTCATGGGCGTATCTTATTTTTCGGGCATTTGCTTCTTCTTTCTGACAGGTCCATTGGCGTGAAAAAAAAGAAAAATGAGCGAAAAATTCGATTTTCCAAAAGCAACTTCAACCTTACCACAGGAAACATTTCGACAAAATTTCAGCCATGTTCACCAAAAAAAGTGATCAATTTCTGGGACTTCAAATTACACGTTAATCCGCGAATCGATTCTCGTAATGATTCTGGCGAACGACTTGTGCGAGTCGAAGTGGATTACTTCTTGGATTCACTTTATGTAGAGTCTAAGATGTCTTCGATTCACAATGATGTTCTGTTATTAGCAGCCATGACTTGATTTGATACCAAACTCAAGAAAATGTAAAGCATGTTGTAAACCATGGGTATCGTGGAAATGTTATCTTAATTTCGTGCCCCCCCCCCCAAGCAACATTAAGCTTGTGTTTGAAGAATGTCACGTTATGGCCTCAGTCAGCCATTTTGCCCGCGTAGTAGGGAAAGTTTTCTCCGGGCTGTGTGACCCGGGAAACGATGTGGGACTACACGTCCCTTGGGATCCCAGTTAACTATATTTTTTTTTTTGGTCACTTTTTCGGTTTTGTCAGCTAGGCTTGAGGGACGAATCTCTGCAGCTCAACTCTAGCCTATGTTATGGCCCACATCAATTCCTGCAAATATATTTCGCGAGAATCACGTTAGATTCTTGCGATGCCCGACGGATTTTAGGCCCTGGTTTTCTCCTCAGATGCAATGTCGAAAAGGCAGCTGTAATGTTGAGTTTTGGAATTGGCCTCAGAAGAATACCAACACTTATCCGGAGAAACCACTCGTACTCAATCTGTGGATGGGCCGGGGGAGGGGGAGTCGGGGATGGGGACAGCCCTTGAAATGTTCAAACATGTGTAGGCCTAACTGTCACGCTGAAATTTTGTCTAACCTGTCGCCTCCAAACCTGAACACGAGAAACGTCTGTGAATTTATTGATACACAGCACCGTGAATAGTTGTGTTTAAACTGTTGGGCCATATCAATGAACAAATGTTGTTGGCTTTTCTCTAGTCATGATTTTTTCACTTCAGAATCAAATCATTCAATGATTTTTAACCCTTTACCTAATGCTACTTGCAGACGACAGTTCTAATTATTTTTTGAAAAACGAAATTTTTTAATTTTGTTGTCTTAACCATAGCTTTTGACCCCTCACTGGAACGAGTTGGGGGGAGGTGGGGGGGGTGGGTGGGGGGTGCTTCAAAAGCTTGGTTTGGAAGAAAAAATGAACTCATCTCCCCCCCCCCCACAGGACCCCAAATAAAAAAATGAAATAGCGATTTTTGTATATTACGTGGGTAGATTTTTCCGATTCGTTAACTAACGAACTGGTTAACGGACCTGTCACATGTGACAGGTACGATTTATTTTTACCTGTCTCTATCCAATTTCTGACAGTCTGTGACATGTGTAGGCAGGCCTACACTTCGAGCCCTGGGAGTTGGGGGCACATTCTACCACACCCGCCTTGGCGTTACGCAACTGGACGATGCCCACAGAATTACACATTGGTCCAATCCTCGCAATTCAGAATTTCTCGCCTCGGTAGCTCTTTGCCATAGCCAATTCTGTTTTACTGGTAAAATTTCTGCGGACCATAAACGGCCGCCCCACATAAAATACCGCGGGCGAAAAATTTCTCAGCTACAAGCTGTTAACAATAACAATAACAATCTCTTAGATAACATCACGCACAGTCCCGGTCAAAATCAAAAGCATTTTTGAGGGGAGGACAAATGTCGGGTAAGGCCAAAGCTGAAACCAGACACTCACATGCAGGCACTGTAAAATTTACTATGAATCCGGAAGCCAACCGTCCGCAAACAGTTATGGTTGATAGCGATCCATTTTCACACTTTTACTCTCGCACTGCAAAGCCAATTGATGCAGAGCTAATAAATTAGCCCCCTTGAATGTGCAACACAAATATTGAATGATGATTGGTCAATGAGCGCCGACGTTTAGGAAAACATCACCAAAACGTTTTCCAAACAACACAAGTGAACACCATTGCAATCGCACTGAACCAATTTACGTTGTAAAGCCCACTGCCAAATATTCGGCCCTTGTTAGTAACTTAATAAAAACATAAGCGGCTGTTTACACAGAATTGATTTCTTGACTGGTGAAAAAGTTACTATTTCCGGCTGGGAATGGGGCAGATGTTCGGCAGCTCTCGTCGTTCAACCCTCCACCCCCCCCCCCCCCCCCCCCCCCCCTGATAAGTGACTGAGTGAGGGGAAGTGAGACAATGCCTGTTCACTATGGTAAATAAGTTCTGTTTTACTGGTAAAATAGGACCCAGTCACCAATGCTTGTGGTGGAGGTCATATAAAATATGCAACATGGGGTATAAACGTTTCTCTTGAGTTTTGTTGTCACTCGTTGTTGACTTTGTAACAATGAGTGACAACAAAACTCAAGAAATATACACAAACATGGAGATAACTAGCTATGTCAGTTGTGCTTGCAGCGCTTTGCGGGAGAGAATAAACTTGCATTCTTCGTTGTTTTAAAAAAACAAAACAATTATAGGCCTATGGAAAAATGTAGACAATCGGGTCATGTAATAAATAAAACAACCTTCATTTGGTGCCGACGTTTTGGGGTTTTTTTTTACCCTACACGTAGGCATCTGACGTGGTGATTTATGCCATTATGTTTATGAATACAATGCCCCACACAATGTAGTTTGTCTATTTTATCCTATTTCTTCCTTTCTCTGCTTCTCGTCAATTCCAAATAGGCCTATGTTTCAAGTTCATCAATATCATGCCACAGTATTCTAAATGTGCTTCAAGATCATCATTATCATCCCACAATATAAGCTGGCTCTGACAATTACATGGTGATATTTTCATTCTCGAATTCACTTCCGCAATTGGTACAAGTTAATGTAGCTCTTTTCCCGGGGGATTCCCCAAGAATCAACTCTCAATTACATGGCAACGAACTTAAGTTCTTTTCTAAGAATTATTCGGTGCACGTAAAACTAGGAATGGGACGTCATTTCAAGATGGATCTTTAATTTTTCAAAGTTAAGCAGTTCACTTAGAAATATTTGCATTCGTAGCTTAGCAGTGTGCTTAGTTGGTTTATGCATAAAATCTTAAGTACGTTGCTCAGTAAAGAAAGTTATTCCCACACTTAAGTAGAAATGTAAGTAAAATCTTAGAAGTTTTATGAATATCACCCCTGAACTTTTGACATTAAATTCTGAAGAAATAAGCTATTTGTAGCAACAGTGACCTTGACTTTGGTGCGTGAGACTCTGAAATCGATAGGAGTTGTATGTTTGGTAAAGGTGTGTCAAATAGAACTAAAGTTATTGCCCGGAAACCAATTTGTCATAAAATATTCTATTTATAGTAACAGTGACCTTGACCTTGGAGTCCCAGACTCCAAAATCAATAGGTGTCTTCCCGTCCAGTAGGGTAACCTCTGGTATAAGTTTGGTAAAGGTGCATCAAATAGAACTAAAGTTATTGCCCAGAAACCAATTTGTCACAAAATATTCTATTTATACTAACAGTGACCTTGACCTTGGAGACCCAGACTCCGAAATCAATAGGTGTCTTCCCTTCCTATAAGGAAACCCCTGGTATAAGTTTGGTAAAGGTGCGTCAAATAGAACTAAAGTTATGGCCCAGAAACCAATTTGTCACAAAATATTCTACTGATAGTAACAGTGACCTCGACCTTGGGGCCCTAGTCTCCAAAATCGTTAGGTGTCTTCCCTTCCTATAGGGTAACCTGTGGTATAAGTTTGGTGAAGATATATGGAACAGAACTAAAGTTATTGCCCAGAAACCAATTTGTCACAAAATATTCTATTTATAGTAACAGTGACCATGACCTTGGAGTCCCAGACTCCGAAATCAATAGGTGTCTTCCCTTCCTACAGGGTAACCTCTGGTATAAGGTTGGTAAAGGTGCATCAAATAGAACTAAAGTTATTGCCGGAAACCAATTTGTCATAAAATATTCTATTTATAGTAACAGTGACCTTAACCTTGGAGTCCAAGACTCCAAAATCAATAGGTGTCTTCCCTCCCCGTAGGATAACCTCTGGTATAAGTTTGGTAAAGGTACGTCAAATAGAACTAAAGTTATTGCTCGGAAAACAATTTGTCACAAAATATTCTATTTATAGTAACAGTGACCTTGTCCTTGGGGCGCGAGGCTCTGATGAAGTGGCGGTCGTAAACAATTGGTTTCCGGGCAATAACTTTAGTTCTACTTTAGTTCTATTTGATGCACCTTTACCAAACTTACACCAGAGGTTACCCTATAGGAAAGGAAGACACCTATCAATTTCAAAGTATAAGTCAAGTTTCACTTCGTCAAAACTCGACTAAAAATCCCAAATGATTTCCATGGTATCACCTTGTTTCCTTCGGTTGTGGGTGTAATTGATGGAACTCATGTAAGAATATGTTTGTATCAGGGTCGGATACAAGCACATTCCTTTCGCATGAGTTCCATTTTTTTTCTTTTGGTTCATCCGTACGAATAAATAGTTCATTGTATATTTGTTTACATTCTTGACTTATCCCCAATATACTGTAAGATAAAATGATTATTACCATTATGTGGATGCACAGAATATGTATCCGTGTCTTGCTCTGGGTTCTAAGGGTAATCACAACAAGTCTTTGACGCGTCATGATCTGCCCTTAGAACCCGGAGCTCAACTCGGATACATATTTTGTACATCCACATAATGGTAATAATCTCTATTTATCACATACCTTTTAACCCTTTCATAACTCAAGCCAAACTGGCCCCCAGACTTGGGATATTGGGGTTAATTTCGGGATCATCTCATCCGTTAGGTAAATGTATAAAAAGTCCCATTCATTTGGATTGTCAGGTAAGTCCAGATTTATCTTCCCAGCTTCAGAACATGGGATATCTAGTGGAACAAAATCTGTACATTTTTCCCCCAGCTCCCTCGTATTCTGCCATGTCGCTGATGAGCACTTCATTTTCTGCTGCGTCCCCTCTCACTGGCCAGTCCAATTCCAGACATTGAAGTACTCTCTATGTCATCTGGGTTATTACTGACAATATCATCTGAACATCCAGCATTCATAGTAGTGTCATGTGTGTCAGCTTGATTTGAGCCAGAGTGTACAGCGGAATCCTGTCCACGTTGCTATCACAAGTCATATTCGTTCGTGGAATTACATGTACTGTGATTCTGGTGCAATATGCACTAAAACTGTACCCAATCAACTAAAGAGAAACAACTCTAAATTCATTCGGGCATGAAATTACTTCTGTGGACCAATAGAGATAGCACACATTGTCTGAGGTAGATGCATTACTATGTCATCGGCGCGCAGTGCGCTGACGGGTTTGTAGTGTCAGTTTACCACTGGCACAGAGTGCGCCGACGAGGCACGAAAGGGTTAATGTAAAACACTGGATTTCCCCTGTCCTGCCTGTATGATAAAAATAAAGTTGTATCACACATGTGGTGATACAAAACACATTCGATTTCATTTCCAATGTAAACAGAGAAAGGGCCCCTCTAAATAAATCATGTCATCATTGGTCAAATGCTTCGAAGTCAAGATCGATTGGAAATTCCAAGTTCCTCCAAGATCCATTAATCTGAGGTGCCAAAATGTTCTGATGAGCTCCAAATCGCATTCATCAACTGATTTTTGTCAAATAAACTGCATTGTGGAATGGCACAAATAGATTCACAAAGATTGCAAACTAAGATTAGGCATCAAGCCCTCCCAAAATTGGGCACAAGAGGTGCCCAAAAGGGTACAGTAGCTCATAATTGCATTCATCAACTGATTTTTGTCAAATAAACTGCATTGTAGGGTAGTACAAATAGATTCATGGAGATTGCCACCAAGATTGGGGATCAGACCCTCCTAAAATTGGGGACCAGAGGTGCCCAAAAGTGCCAATTTACTCAAAATCAAATATATCAACAGATTTTTTTTCAAATACACTGCATTGTAGGGTGACACAAATAGATTTATGAAGTTTTCCACAAAGACTGGGCATTGGACCTCCCCAAAAGTGGGCAACAGAGGTGCCCAAAAGTGCTAAATTACTCAAAATCTCATTTATCAAGTGATTTTCATCAAATAAAGAGCATTGTGGGGTGGTACAAAGAGACTCATGAAGATTGCCATCAACATTGGGGTTAGACCATTCCAAAATTGCGCAACAGGGGTGGTCTAAAAATGCCCAGTTGCTCAAAATAGCATTCATCAACCCATTTTTGAAACTGCATTGTGGAGTGGCACAAATAGACTTATGAAGGTTACCACAAAGATTGGGCATTGGACCCTGTTACAACCAGTAGTGTATAAATTTACCAGTAATGTCGAAATCGACCAGTAATGTCGAAAAAATTAACCAGTAATGTCGAAATCAACCAGTAATGTCGAAAAAATCGACCAGTAATGTAAAAATGCGTAATGTCGAAAAATTAACCAGTAGTGTCAAAAAGTGACGACCAAAATGATGATTTTTTGCAAAAATTTCAATATTTTTTCGGGTTGCTCAAATTGTACTTTTGCCTATATTTATCGACTTTTAACCATTTTCGCACAAGTTTAAACACATTTACCCCAGTAAATATGGAATTTTATGTTTAACAATTATTTCCCTCTTTCATATGCACAACATATCCCATCCTATTTGCTCTCTCTCTCTCTCTCTCTCTTTCTCTCTCTCCCTCCTCTATCTATCTATCTCCCCTCTCTTTCTATCCCATGTCCCTCTGTCTTTGCCCCCCTCTCTCCCTCTCTCTCTCCATCATTCTCTCTCTCTATCCCCCTCTCCGCCTGTCTTTGCCCAGCTCTCTTTTCCCATCCCCCTCTCTCTCTCTCTCTCACCCTGCCTTTGCCCTATCTATCTATCTATCTATCTATCTGTCTGTCTGTCTGTCTGTCTGTCTGCCTGTCTGTCTGTCTGTCCCTCTGCCTTTGCCCCTACCTCTATCTCCCCTTCTCTCTCTCCCCTCCTTTCTCTCTCTATCGCTCTCTCCCTATCCCCTTTTCCCTCTGTCTTTGTCCAACTCTCTCTCTCTCTGTCTCTATCCCCTCTCTCTCTGTCTCTCTCCCTCTCTCTCTCTCTCCCTCCTCCCCCCTCTCTCTCTCTGGATAGATAATGAATTGATACGACGCTGAAATATTTAGTCTAGTATTTAGCGCTCGCACAGATAGACATACAGTCACACATGTAGGCTGGCAAGTGTGTAGGCAGGCAGGTTAGCAGCATCCAGGCAGACGGACAGAAATCCAGACAGACAGATAGCAATGTGGCGTGTGAAAAATAACCCCTAGACGTGGATAGACAACTGAATGACGGAAAGACAGGCAGACCAACATACAAAGATTGATTGGTTGGTTGATTGATTGATTGATTTCGTTTACGACACTTAGTTTAAAGCACGCGCACCATACACGTGTCATTTCGGCATGTGGCTTGGCACACGAAGTCAACATGCACCTGGGATAAAGTGTCATTCCCAAGGACACAACTTAACTGACCTCGTCAGGTATAGAACCAGGATATTCATCAAATTGAATTGCGAGGCAATTTCTCGATTGAGCTAATAGTGCTCCCCACGTACATGCGCGAAAATGGTTAAAAGTCGATAAATATAGGCAAAAGTGCAATTTGAGCAACCCGAAAATATATTGAAATTTTTGCGAAAAATCGTCATTTTGGTCGTCACTTTTTGACACTACTGGTTAATTTTTCGACATTACGGATTTTTACATTACTGGTCGATTTTTTCGACATTACTGGTTGATTTCGACATTACTGGTTAATTTTTTCGACATTACTGGTCGATTTCGACATTACTGGTAAATTTATACACTACTGGTTGTAACAGACCCTCCCAAAATTGAAGATCAGTGGTGCTCTAAAGTGTGGAGTCACAAAAAAATTGAAATCATCAAGCGATTTTTCCAAATAAACTGCATTGTGGGGGTAGAGCAAATAGATTCATGAAGATTGTAACCAAGAATGGGCATTAGACCCTCCCAAAACTGGGCACAAGAGATGCTCAAAAGTGCAGATTTGCTTAAAATCGCATTCATCAACCGATTTTTGCCCAATAAACTGCATTGTGCAGTGGCAAAAAAAGAATCAAGAAGATTATCAGTACAATTGGGCATCAGACCCTCTCAAAAAGGGCACTAGAGGTGCCCAAAAGTGCCAAGTTGCTCAAGATAACATTCATCAACAGATTTTCACCAAATAAACTGTATTGTGGGGTAGCACACATAGATTTATGAAGTTTGCCACCAAGATTGGGGATCAGATCCTTCCAAAATTGGGCACCAGGGGTTCCCAAAGTGAAAAGTTGCTTAAAATCATATTCATCAACCAATTTACACCCAATAAACTGCATTGTGGATGGCTCAAATAGATGCATGATGATTGCTATCAAGATTGGGCATTAGACCCTCGCAATATCGGGCACCAGAGGTGCTCAAAAGTGCAGAGTTGCTCAAAATCATATTCATCAAGCAATTCCTACCCAAATAAATTGCATTGTGGGGTTGCACAAATAGATTCATGAAGATTGCCACCAAGATTGGGGATCTGACCCTCCCAAAATTGGGGACCAGGGGTGCCCAAAAGTGCCGATTTACTCAAAATCAAATTCATCAACAGATTTTTTTCAAATACACTGCATTGTAGGGTGGCACAAATAGATTCATGAAGTTTTCCACAAAGATTGGACATTGGACCTTCCCAAAATTGGGCAGCAGATGTGCCCAAAAGTGCCAAATTGCTCAAAATCTCATTCATCAAGTGATTTTCATCAAGTAAACTGCATTGTGGGGAGGTACAAATAGTCTCATGAAGATTGCAATCAAACCCTTCCGAAATTGGGCAACAGAGATGTCCCAAAAATGCCAAGTTGCTCAAAATCGCATTCATCAATCAATTTTGGAAACTGCATTTGGGGGCGGCACAAATAGACTCACGAAGATTCCCACCAAGATTGGACATTGGACCCTCCCAAACTTGGGCACCAGAGGTGCCCAAAAGAGAAGAGTTGCTCAAAATTACATTCATCAACTGATTTTAACCAAATAAACTGCATTGTGGGGTGGCAAATATAGATTCATGAAGATTGCCACCATGATTGGGCATTGAACACTCCCAAAATTGGGCACCAGGTATGACCAAATGTACAGAGTTGCTCAAAATCGCATTTATCAACCAATTTTTGCCAAATAAACTGCATTGTGGGGTGGCAAAAATAGATTCAAGAAGATTGCAACCAAGATTGGGGATCAGACTCTCCCAAAATTGGGACACCGGGGGTGCCCAAAAATGACAAGATGTCCAAAATAGCATTCATCAACCAGTTTTTGCCACATAAACTGCATTGTGGGCTGGCACAAATAGATTCATGAAGATTGCCCGTCAGACCTTTGGGGACCAGGGGTGCCCAAAAGTTCAGAGTTGATCAAAATCACATTCACCAATGGATTTTTGCCAAATAAATCGCATTCTGGGGTGGTACAAATAGATTCATGAAACTTTCCACCAGGATTGGGCATTGGACCCTCCCAAAATTGGGAAACAGAGGGTGCCCAAAAGTGCAGAGTTGCTCAAAATCACCTTCATCAACATATTCTCGCCAAATAAACTGCTGTCTGGGGTGGTACAAATAGATTCATGAAGATTTCAACCAGAATTGGGCATTGGACCCTCCCAAAATTGGGAACCAGAGGGTGCTCAAAAGTGCAGAGTTGCTCAAAATCACATTCATCAACAGTTTTTCGCCAAATAAACTGCATTCTGGGGTGGTACAAATAGATTCATGAAGCTTTCAACCAGAATTGGGCATTGGATCCTCCCAAAATTGGGAACCAGAGGGTGTCCAAAAGTGCAGAGTTGCTCAAAATCAAATTCACCAACGGTTTTTCGCCAAATAAACTGCATTCTGGGGTGGTACAAATAGATTCATGAAGCTTTCAACCAGAATCGGGCCTTGGATCCTCCCAAAATTGTGAACCAGAGGGTGTCCAAAAGTGCAGAGTTGCTCAAAATCAAATTCACCAACTGATTTTTTCACCAAATAAACAGCATTGTGAGGTGGCGCAAATAGATTCATGAAGCTTTAAAACAAGATTGGACATCAGATCATCCCAAAATTGGGCACCAGGAGTGCTCAAATGTGCCAAATTGCTCAATCTTATTCATCAACCAATTTGGCCAAATAAACTGCATTGTGGGGTGGCACACATAGATTCACGAAGATTGCCACCAAGATTGGGGATCAGATCCTTCCAAAATTAAAATAGATTCATGCAGCTTTAAACCAAGATTGGGCATCAGATCATCCCAAAATTGGGCACCAGGAGTGCCCAAATGTGCCAAATTGCTCAATCTTATTCATCAACCAATTTTGGCCAAATAAACTGCATTGTGGGGTGGCACACATAGATTCATGAAGACTGCCACCAAGATTGGGGATCAGATCATTCCAAAATTGGGCACCAGGGGTTCCCAAAGTGCAAAGTTGCTCAAAATTGCATTCATCAAACAATTTTCACCCAATAAACTGCATTGTGGGGTGGCACAAATAGATTCATGATGATTTCTATCAAGATTGGGCTTCAGACCCTCATAATATCAGGCGCTAGGGGTGCCCAAAGTGCCATTTCCACCCAAATAAATTTTTGCATTATGGGGTGGCACAAAGATTCATGAAGATTGCCATCAAGATTGGGGATCAGACTCTCCCAAAATTTGGGATCAAGAATGCCCAAAAGAGCCGAAGTTGCTCAAAATAACATTCATCAACAGATTTTTACCAAATACACTGCATTGAGGGGTGACACAAATTGGAGCCCAATTTTTGAGGGTCTGATGCTCAATCTTGGTGGAAAGATCCATTAATCTGAGGTGCCAAAAAGTTCTGATGAGCTCCAAATAGCATTCATCAACCGATTTTTGTCAAATAAACTGCATTGTGGGATGGCACAAATAGATTCATAAAGATTGCAAACTAAGATTAGGCATCAAGCCCTCCCAAAATTGGGCACAAGAGGTGCACAAAAGGGCACAGTTGCTCATAATTGCATTCATCAACTGATTTTTGTCAAATAAACTGCATTGTACGGTAGTACAAATAGATTCATGGAGATTGCCACCAAGATTGTGGATCAGACCCTCCTAAAATTGGGGACCAGAGGTGCCCAAAAGTGCCAATTTACTCAAAATCAAATATATCAACAGATTTTTTTCAAATACACTGCACTGTAGGGTGGCACAAATAGATTTATGAAGTTTTCCACAAAGACTGGGCATTGGACCTTTCCAAAAGTGGGCAGCAGAGGTGCCCAAAAGTGCCCCAAATTACTCAAAATCTCATTTATCAAGTGATTTTCATCAAATAAACAGCATTGTGGGGTGGTACAAAGAGACTCATGAAGATTGCCATCAACATTGGGGTTAGACCATTCCAAAATTGCGCAACAGGGGTGGTCTAAAAATGCCCAGTTGCTCAAAATAGCATTCATCAACCCATTTTTGAAACTGCATTGTGGAGTGGCACAAATAGACTTATGAAGGTTACCACAAAGATTGGGCATTGGACCCTCCCAAAATTGAAGATCAGTGGTGCTCTAAAGTGTGGAGTCACTAAACATTGAAATCATCAAGCGATTTTTCCAAATAAACTGCATTGTGGGGGTAGAGCATATAGATGCATGAAGATTGTAACCAAGAATGGGCATTAGACCCTCCCAAAACTGGGCACAAGAGATGCTCAAAAGTGCAGATTTGCTTAAA
Organism: Pictodentalium vernedei; assembly: GCA_031216915.1. NCBI lineage: Eukaryota > Metazoa > Mollusca > Scaphopoda > Dentaliida > Dentaliidae > Pictodentalium > Pictodentalium vernedei. The sequence continues at coordinate 468,278,132 of CM062297.1, forward strand.
ATCGCATTCATCAACCGATTTTTGCCCAATAAACTGCATTGTGCAGTGGCAAAAAAAGAATCACGAAGATTATCAGTATAATTGGGCATCAGACCCTCTCAAAAAGGGCATTAGAGGTGCCCAAAAGTGCCAAGTTGCCCAAGATAATATTCATCAACAGATTTTCACCAAATAAACTGCATTGTGGGGTAGCACACATAGATTTATGAAGTTTGTCACCAAGATTGGGGATCAGATCCTTCCAAAATTGGGCACCAGGGGTTCCCAAAGTGCAAAGTTGCTTAAAATCATATTCATCAACCAATTTACACTCAATAAACTGCATTGTGGATGGCTCAAATACATTCAAGGTGACTGCTATCAAGATTGGGCATCAGACCCTCGCAATATCGGGCACCAGAGGTGCCCAAAAGTGCAGAGTTGCTCAAAATCATATTCATCAAGCAATTCCTACCCAAATAAATTGCATTGTGGGGTTGAACAAATAGATTCATGAAGATTGCCACCAAGATTGGGGATCTGACCCTCCCAAAATTGGGGACCAGGGGTGCCCAAAAGTGCCGATTTACTCAAAATCAAATTCATCAACAGATTTTTTTCCAAATACACTGCATTGTAGGGTGGCACAAATAGATTCATGAAGTGTTCCACAAAGATTGGACATCGGACCTTCCCAAAATTGGGCAGCAGATGTGCCCAAAAGTGCCAAATTGCTCAAAATCTCATTCATCAAGTGATTTTCATCAAATAAACTGCATTGTGGGGAGGTACAAATAGTCTCATGAAGATTGCAATCAAACCCTTCCAAAATTGGGCAACAGGGATGTCCCAAAAATGCCAAGTTGCTCAAAATCGCATTCATCAACCAATTTTTGAAACTGCATTTGGGGGCGGCACAAATAGACTCACGAAGATTCCCACCAAGATTGGACATTGGACCCTCCCAAACTTGGGCACCAGAGGTGCCCAAAAGAGAAGAGTTGCTCAAAATTACATTCATCAACTGATTTTAACCAAATAAACTGCATTGTGGGGTGGCACAAATAGATTCAAAATTGCCACCAAGATTGAGCATCATACCCTCCCAAAATTGGGGATCAGTGGTGCTCAAAAGTGCTAAGTCACTAAAAATTAAAATCATCAAGCGATTTTTGCCAAATAAACTGCATTGTGGAGGTGGTGCAAATAGATTCATGAAGATTGTAACCAAGGTTGTGCATTAGACCCTCACAAAACTGAGCACAAGTGATGCTCAAAAGTGCCGAGTTGCTTAAAATTGCATTCATTAACCGATTTTTGCCCATTAAACATCATTGAGCAGTGGCACAAAAAGAATCAAGAAGATTGTCAGTAAGATTGGGCATCAGACCCTCCCAAAAAGGGCACCAGGAGTGCCCAAAAGTGCCAAATTGCTCAAAATCTTATTCCTCAACAGATTTTCTCCAAATACAATATTGATTCATGAAGATTGCAAACTAAGATTGGGCATCAAACCCTCCCAAAATTTGGCACAGGAGGTGGCCAAAAACGCAGAGTTGCTCAAAATCTCATTCACCAGATGATTTTAGTTAAATAAACTGCATAATGTGGGGTGGAACAAATAGATTCAAGAAGATTGCAACCAAGATTGGGGATCAGACTCTCCCAAAATAGGGACACCCGGGGTGCCCAAAAATAACAAATGCCCAAAATAGCATTCATCAACCAATTTTTGCCGCGCAAACTGCATTGTGGGCTGGCACAAAAGGAATCATGAAGATTGCCCGTCAGACCTTCCCAAAATTGGTGACCAGGGGTGCCCAAAAGAGCAGAGTTGCTCAAAATCACATCATCAATGGATTTTCACCAAATAAACTGCATTCCGGGGTGGTACAAATAGATTCATGAAGCTTTTCACCAGGATTGTGCATTGGACCCTCCCAAAATTGGGAACCAAAAGGTGCCCAAAAGTGTAGAGTTGCTCAAAATCACATTCATCAACGTATTTTCGCCAAATAAACAGCATTCTGGGGTGGTACAAATAGATTCATGAAGCTTTCTACCAGGATTGGGCATTGGATCCTCCCAAAATTGGGAACCAGAGGGTGCTCAAAAGTGCAGAGTTGCTCAAAATCAAATTCATCAACTGATTTTTTCACCAAATAAACAGCATTGTGAGGTGGCACAAATAGATTCATAAAGTTTTCAACCAAGATTAGGCATCGGGCCTTCCACAATTGAGCACCAGGGTACCCAAAAGTGCCTAGATGCTCAAAATAGCATTCATTAGTTGATTTTCACCAAATAAACTGAATTGTGGGGTGGCACAAATAGATTCATGAAGATTGCCACCGCAATTGGGCATCGCACCCTCCCAAAATTGGGGGCGGAGGGCCCAAAAGTGCAGACTCATTCAAAATCACATTCACCAACTGATTTTTGCCAAATACATGGTATTGTGGGGTGGCACAAATAGATTCATGAAGCTTTAAACTAAGATTGGGCATCAGTCCATCCCAAAATTGGGCACCGGGAGTGCCAGACTGTGCCAAATTGCTCAATCTTATTCATCAACCAATTTTGGCCAAATAAACTACTTTGTACAAAGAAGTGGCACACATAGATTCAAGAAGATTGAGGATCAGGTCCTTCAAAATTGATCACCAGAGGTTCCCAAAGTGCAAAGTTGCTCAAAATCGCATTCGTCAACCAATTTTCACCCAATAAACTGAATTGTGGGGTGGCACAAATAGATTCATGATGATTTCTACCAAGAGTGGGCATCAGACCTTCCTAATATCAGGTGCCAGGGGTGCCGAAAAGTGCCATTTCCACCCAAATAAATTACTGCATTGTGGGGTAGCGCAAATAGATTCAAGAAGATTGCCACCAAGATTGGGCATCAGACTCTCCAAAAATTGGGGATCAGGCAGCACTGCATTGTGGGGCGGCACAAATTGGTGCCCAATTTTTGAGTGTCTGATGTCCAATCTTGATGGAAAGCGTCATAAATCTGAGGTGCAAAAAAGTCCTGCGTAGTTCCAAATCGGATTCATCAAGTGATTTTTGCCAAATAAACTGCTTTGTGGGATGACACAAATAGATTCATGAAGATTGCAAACTAAGATTGAGCATCCCGCCCAAAGTTTGGTACAAGAGGTGCCCAAAAGGGCACGGTTGCTCAAAATCACATCCATCAACTGATTTTTGCCAAATAAACTGCATTGTGGGGTAGTACAAATAGATTCAATGAGATTACCACCAAGATTGCCTTCATCAAGTGATTTTTATCAAATAAACTGCATTGTGGGGTGGCACATATAGATTCCTGAAGATTGTCATCAAAATTGGGCATTGAACACTCCCAAAACTGGGCACCAGGGATGACCAAATGGGCAGAGTTGCTCAAAATTGCATTTATCAACCGATTTTCGCCAAATAATCTGCACTCTGGGGGTGGTACAAATAGATTCATTAACATTGTCATCAAGATTGGGCAGCAGACTCTGCCAAAATTGGGACACCATGAGTGCCCAAAAGTGCAAAGTTGCTCAAAATCGCATTCATCAAACAATTTTCGCCAAGTAAACTGCATTGTGGGGGTAGCGCAAATAGATTCATGAAGATTTCAACCAAGATTGGGAATTTGACCCTCCCAAAACTGGGCACAAGAGGTGCTCAAAAGTGCAGAGCTGCTTAAAACCAAATTCATCAACTGATTTTGGCCCAATAAACCACATTGTGCAGTGGCACTCATGGACTCATGAAGATTGTCAGATTGCAAAACAGGACCGTTAACCTATACTGTTGGGGTGCAATCTTACAGTGAGTGGACAACTTAGGCATAAACAATTGGCAACCTTGACTTTATACTTTTGTTGAGTAGTGATAATGGGTCAATATTTTATGACCAATCCATGGTATTTGGATCCGCAAAAAGTAAATAAAAAATCTAGGGTATAAGTTGTGGTGAAATGAATAGGTATGTGGTAACAGATGTGTTAATATGCTCCCCCACCCCCACCCCGCACCCCCACCAACACACACACATCCAGTGAGATGCGCGAAAAGTAAAGGGATGCATGTCTTTTGAGGTTGGTTTTCTCTCTCGCCATTTGTAATAGGTATGTGGGAATAGATGTGTTAATATGCCCCCCCACCCCCCCCCCCACCAACACATATACCCAGTGAGATGCGCGGAAAATAAAGGCAAGCATGTCTATTGTGGTTGTTTTTTCTCTCTCGCCGTTTGCTAAATAGGACTTATTAACCTATACTGCTGGGGTGCAATCTTTCAGTGAGTGGACAACTCAAGCATAAACGATTGGCAATCTTGACTTTATACTTTTGTTGAGTGGTGATAATGGGTCAATAATTCAGTGAGTGGACAACCTAGGCATAAACGATTGGCAATCTTGACTTTATACTTTTGTTGAGTGGTGATAATGGGTCAATAATTCAGTGAGTGGAAAACTTAAGCATAATCGATTGGCAATCTTGACTTTATACTTTTGTTGAGTGGAGATAATGGGTCAATAATTCAGTGAGTGGCCAACTTAAGCATAAACGATTGGCAATCTTGACTTTATACTTTTGTTGAGTGGAGATAATGGGTCAATAATTCAGTGAGTGGACAACTTAAGCATAAACGATTGGCAATCTTGACTTTATACTTTTGTTGAGTGGAGATAATGGGTCAATAATTCAGTGAGTGGACAACTTAAGCATAAACGATTGGCAATGTAGACTTTATACTTTTGTTGAGTGGTGGTAATGGGTCAATATATTATGACCAATCCATGGTATCTGGATCCACAAAAAGTAAATAAAAAATGTAGGGTATAAGTTGTGGTGAAATGAATTTGTATGTGGTAATAGATGTGTCAATATGCCCCCCTCCCCCCCCCCCCCCCCTTCCCCAGATGCACGGAAAGTAAAGGCTTGCATGTCTATTGAGGTTGGTTTTTCTCTCTCGCCATTTGCAAAATAGGACTTGTTAACTCATACTGCTGTAGTGCAATCTTACAGTGAGTGGATAATGGATGGATAACTTTATACTTTTGTTGAGTGGTGATAATGGGTCAATATTTTATGACCAATCCTTGGTATACATTGTCAATGATCACCTGAGATATCACATTGCGAGAGGGATAGATCCCATGAGAAATAGTTACTTGGCATACAAATTGTGTCAATCAGATTAATGAGAATACCATCCCCCATTGAATGCAATTCATTACTGACTCAATGGACCTCAGAAACAAACAAATCAAACAGTATCATCCAACATAATAGTTTAACTGCTATGTACCCTGTAAATGGCAATCTGCCTTGAACACTTTGTATTTCCCTAGGCATCATTCTGAACTTGATTTTAGCACCTTGTTACCATTCTGATTTCTGGTTAGAGTAATACAAATATTCTTCCGACTCATTTTTGCTCTACCCAAAAAAAAAAAAAAAAAAAAAAATAATCAAAAAGGGAAACTTCCATAATTTCATCCATGTTGACAGAATAAAGACGAGTTTAAAATAGGCTACGTACCGAAAACAAGTCTGTTGGATGGCACTTAAACCTTCATCAAATAATATGACACAATGAGCGGGTCCTCTTGTTGTGTCACATACATGTGTATGAACCAGTATTTCCTGTCACCCTTCTCATCTCCTTCATCTGGACATTAAATTGTGGGGTCATATAATATAACTCAGCTTTTTATTCCAGAAATCCAAATCTGATCTTTGGTGTCTCCTGGCTCAATGTGTACTGTTGTATGGATCTCACGTTAAATGGATCCACCAATCCAATAAAAACCCAATATACTTTAAAAACTGTTCCCGTAGGTAATAATCACCGTCTCAGTCACCCAGCATTCCACCGTTCCTCCTCAAGAATCCAACATCCAGCCATTAATGAAATTTGTATATATGTTTTTGTTGATATTTGTGTTTATTTCTCTGTGCATTGTGCATCCAAAAATTCCAGCATTGTACACGACTTTAACTGATTATTTGAGTACATGTGACATACGCCGAACAAACAACACAGATATAGACGTGAAAGTCCACAGATTTCCTGAAGAGTTTGATAGTTTAAAATTAAAATGTGTTTCTGTGATTTTAAATTGGTTCGAAGTTTCACGACTTGGCAGTATTTTTGTGAATAATGGCGGGTAATGTTAGTCTGGATGAGATACAGACGAATTCAGAATTTGACCTCATTAAGGTCTATAATGACAGAACATGTGAAATGACTGATGACCAAGATTCCTTATTCAAATATCCTGGAAGTGATTGTAATTATTATTCCCCGAATGAATTTCAATCAAACAACGCCACACGAAGTGATCAATTCTCAATGTTTCATTTAAACTGCCAAAGTCTAAATGCACACTGGGATTCCCTAAATGAACTGTTGACAAGCTTACATGGTTCGAAAAATGCCTTTGGGATTATAGGGTTAACCGAAATTTGTCGTATACCAACGAACATGTCGTACTATTTAGATGGCTATTATCCACTCATTAAAAAGACACGCCCTGAGGGGGATGACGGAAAGGGTGGGGTGGGTCTATATGTTAAGGAGGGTCTGGCGCCTAAAATACGAAATGACTTATCTGTTTTTATTCCTCATATAATTGAGTCCCTGTTCATCGAAATCAAGGTAAATAACACCAAAAAATTAATTGGGGTCATATATAGACCGAACACACAGCCCAAGGCAGACATAGATCTTTTTCTTACAAAACTAAACGAAATAACTGATGTAATTAATCACGAAGGCGAGGAGGCCTATATTATGGGAGACTTCAATATTGACCTACTGAAAACCAATTACCATTCCAAAACCCAAATCTTTCTAGATCTTATGATTAGTCAAGGTTTTTTACCGCGTATCACCAAGCCGACTCGGATAACCAGTCATTCAGCAACGTTAATAGATCATCTCTTTACAAATAATATTACCTCTACTTGCTCGTCTGGAATAATCATTACAGATGTCTCCGATCACTTTGGTATATATTATATGGAAAATAATACCACCGAGAAGGATAGTCCAAAAGTTATCCGCAAACGCAATTTTGGCGAAGTCAACATGGCTACATTTAGGCTACTTTTAACACAAAGCGATTTTTCGTCCATTCTTGAATCAAGCTGTCTGGATACAGCATATGAAAACTTTATGAATATCTATTCAACAGCTTTTGAAAAGGCATTTCCTATAGTAAATATCCAATTGCACAACAAATTTATCAGAAAACAACCATGGATATCTAAGGGACTCATGACCTCATCTATCAATAAGACAAAGTTTTACAACAAAAAAATTAAATCCCCAACGGAGAAAAATATAAAAAACTACAAAAGCTATTGCAAAATATTCAATAGGATTAAAAAACAAAGTAAAGCCATGTATTATAATAAGATTTTAAACGATAACAAAAACAACTTAAGAGAAACTTGGAGAATATTAAATGAAATAATAAACAAAGCAAAACGTACTGCCAGTTTACCCTCCACTTTTACCAAAGATAACTACGAAATAAACGACCCACAAGAAATAGCATGTGCATTTAATGACTTTTTCGTAAATATAGGAAGACGCACTAGTGAGGAATTGACGCACACATGGGTTCATCCTCCATAAATAACTTTTATATAACCCCTGCTACCCCTTGTGAAGTGGTGGATATAGCCAAACGCATGAAAGCTAAATGTTCCGAAGACTGTGACGGCACCACAACATACCTCATGAAAAATACTATAGATATATTAGCCCGTCCATTTGCCCACATTGCCAACCAATCTTTCATCAGTGGTGTTGTGCCAAACAGAATGAAAATTGCGAAAGTCATCCCAATTTTTAAAACGGGAGATGAAAACCAATTTAACAACTATAGACCGATAAGTATTTTACCAGCCTTCTCCAAAATCTTAGAAAAATTAATGGCAAATAGAATGATTAATTATCTGTATACATTCGATATACTCTATCAGCACCAATACGGCTTTAGAAAAAATCACAGTACCACACATCCTGTGATGCAGTTTCTTAAACATATTGCTTTAGAAAACAACAAACCAACAAAAGATTTAACCTTAGCGGTATTTATAGATTTTTCGAAAGCCTTTGATACGATTAACCACAGTATTCTGATAAGCAAATTAGAAAGATATGGGTTCAGAGGAATCAGTATTGACAGGTTCAAAAGTTATTTATCCAACAGAACCCAATATGTAAAATTTGGTGAACACGATTCGAACCAGGCCCAAATAATGTGTGGAGTTCCACAGGGTTCTATACTTGGGCCAATCTTATTTTTGCTCTATATTAACGATATTCGTCACTCAACTTTATTAAAACTCCTATCGTTCGCAGATGACACAACAGCCTACGCTTCTGGCTCAAATGCAAGTAGACTAGCTGAATACATAAATCATGAATTAGGCAAATTGAATGAATGGTGCTCAGCTAACCAGCTTGTTCTAAACGCAAGTAAAACAAAATATGTTCTTATGAATCCAACCCGTAGCACGATAGTCCCAGAAAACTTATCTATAGAAATACAGAATCAAACGATAAAAAGAATCGGTTGTCATGAACCGGAAAAATCATTAAAATTCCTTGGTATTACCATTGACGATAATCTCTCGTACAGTGCTCATATTTCACAAGTGTGCTCTAAAATAGGACGAGTAAATTATGCTTTGAACAAGGTAAAAAAAATCTTGCGGCATGAGGCTATGAAAACTCTGTACTTTGCCCTTATTCACAGTCACTTGTTATATGGTATCCAAGTTTGGGGTAACGTTCGAGCAATTAGAAAAATCTACATTATGCAAAAACGCTCTCTTCGTATTATTAATAATTCAAATTATAATGCCCATACTGATCCCTTATTTGCAAAAGATAAAATACTGAAAATCAACGACTTGTTCAAAGTTCAAGCCTGTCTCTTCATATTTGATTGGAAAATGGGAAAACTTCCATCATCATTCGATGACTTTTTCAACCTAACACAAAATACCTCACAAAGAGTAACGAGACAAGCAGAATTACTATCTATAAATAGAACTCGCACTAAAGCACTTGATAGGTTACCAGTTCATGCTTTCCCTAAATTATGGAATGAACTGGATCAAGATTTAAGGTCAATCACAAACAGAAAACTCTTCAAACGATCATTGACACGAAAATTAATGTCTCAATACCCAAATAGTGTAGAATGTGACAATCCCTATTGTCAAGATTGTAGTTTTAATACCAGCAGATAATTCAAAAGTGTTAAAGAAGTCCATATACATAGCTAAGTTCCTGTACAGCCACCAAATGACACTTCAATATACTTTGGTTATTCTCCAAAACAAGTATACTTCGTACGTGACAACATCAGGTAATATACTCCGTCTGTTCATCTCGTCCGACAAAACAGTCTGATTCAACTGTCAAGTCTGAAACTTTTGATACCTAACAATAAATTTAACTCCGATAATTTATTTCTAACAACATTATTAACAACCGTAGTCAGTGTACAATGCTAACTCTGGATTCAATTCCAGTGGGGGATGACAGGAAGACAGCCAATCTGGCTATGTCATCTCCCTACAGTATAGATATTACTTATATTCTCATATTTTACAAATGCTTTTTTGTGCAGCAAAGTTTGTATCACTCTGTATCACTCTGTATGTTACTTGTTGTCTATACAAGTAAAATAAAATAATCAATCAATCAATCAATCAGTAAAATTGGGCATCAGATCCTCCCAAATAGGGCACCTGGCAGACCCAAAAGTGCTCAGTTGCTCAAAATAACATTCATCAACAGATTTTCGTCAAAAACACTGCATTGCGGGGTGGCACAAATAGATTAATGAAACTTTCCTCCAGGATTGGGCATCAGACCCTCCCAATATTGGGCACCAAGGTGTCCAAACCTGCTGAGTAGCCCAAAATCACATTCATAACAGATTTTTGACAAATAAACAGCATTGTAGGGTGGACAAATAGATTCATGAAGACTGCCATCAAGATTTGGCATTGGACCATCCAAAAATTGGGAACCAGGGTGCTCAAAAGTGACGAGTTGCTCAAAATTGCATTCAGCAACCGATTTTTGAAAAATAAATTACATTGTGGGGTGGCACTATTCATGAAGCTTCCCACCAACATTGGGCATTGGACAATCCCAAATTGGGCACCAGGGGTGCTGAAAAGTGACAAGTTGCTCAAAACAACATTTGGCAACCAACTTTCATCAAATAAACTGCATTGGGGGGGTGGCACAAACAGATTCATGAAAAGTGCCGAGTTGCTCAAAATTTCATTCATCAACCGATTTTTGCCAAATAAACGACATTGTGGGGTGACACAAATAGATTTATGAAGCTTCCCATGAAGATTGACCCTCCTCAAATTGGGCACCAGAGTTGCCAAAAAAGTTCGGAGTTGTTCAAAATTTCATTCATCAACCGATTTTCACAAAATAAACTGTACTGTGGGCTGGCACAAATAGATTCATTAAGTTTACTACCAAGATTTGGAATAGGATTCTCCCAAATGTGCAGAGTTCCTCAAAATTGCATCCATCAACCAATTTTTGCCAAATAATCTGCATTGTGGGGTGTCACAAATAGACTGATGAAGATTGCCACCAAGATTGAGTATCAAACCCTTCCATTTTTGAGAAACCAGGGGTGTTAAAAAGTGTGAGTTGCTCCAAATTGCATTAATCAGTCAATTTTTGCCAAATAAACTCCATGGTGGGGTGACAGAAATAAATTCATTAAGACTGAGATTTGGCCTGAGATTTGGCCTCAGACCTCTCACAATTGGGAACCAGAGGTGCCCAAAAGTGGAGTTTTGCTCAAAATTGTATTAATCAACTGGTTGGTATGAATAAACAGCACTGTGGAGTGGCAGAAATCGATTCATCATGATTGCCACCATGATTAGGCATCCAATCCTCCGCAAAATGGGCACAGGGATGCCCAAAAGTGCAGAGTTGCTCAAAATTGCTTTCATCAACTGATTTTTGCCAAATCAACTGCATTGTGGGGTGGCACAAATATACAACTCAAAGTTTGCTAAGCACCAAATATTTGACACATCATTGTGAAATTTGCTTGTGACATATTTGTGATATTTTTGGTGGATATGATTGAAGAATGTATTAAGATGGTCCCTAATCTTTACATTAGCTCTCTTGGCAGGCCGACTTTTCATGACAGTCATGGCTACATGTACATGACATGTGTAGGGTATTCAATCTTCATTTCAACACAAACCCTTATGATTTAATGATTGAGTATGGCAAATGCAAATGTAAGAAGACATTTGACTGAAGCAGAAATGTGGTGGGCTGTAGTGATGGTGGAGCGAGGGGCTATCCATTGTCTGGTTGGTGAAGCCCTTGGTGTGCACCTTACGGTGATCACCAGAGCTTGGGCAAGATTTCAGCAGTATGGTACACCGGTAAGATGGCATGATGGTGGCAGAGACAGGGCAACATCTGCAGCTGAAGACCAGTGTTTGATCATTCAGGCCCATAGGAACCGCTTTGCCACAGCAACCCAGCTTCGCAGTGACCTTCAGAATGCATCTGGGGTAAATGTTTCGACGTTGACTATCCGGGCAAGGTTGCACGAAGGTGGTCTCCGATTGAGAAGACCAAGTATTCGCATTCTGCTGCCCCAGAACCACTACCAGGCATGATATAAATGGGCCATGGACCATGTTGGATGGACCAAAGAAGATTGGCGACCTGTCTTTTTTACAGATGAGTCAAGGTACTACCTAGACCACACAGATAGGCGTTCATGGGTATGGAGAAGACCAGGAGAGCGATTCCATGTAGCCAACATTGTTGAGCATGACCGCTATGGTGGATGGTTAATCATGGTCTGGGGCAGCATCAGCAGGGATGGGCATACAGAGCTCTGCGTCCTTGAATGTGGTACACTGACTACACAGTGGTATATTGATGAGATCCTGGATGTCCACGTCAGGCTGTGTGCAGGTGCAGTTGGTGATAGATTGATTCTGATTGATGATAATGTCAGTCCTCATGTTGCCCATGTTGTCGGGGAGTACCAACATAGGGAGGGTATTGAGCATATGGACTGGTCAGCAAGATCCCATGACCTCAATCCAATCAAGCATGTCTGGAATGAGTTGCAGCTTGCAATTTCAGCCCATCCAGTCCAGCCAAGAAGTGTCCAGGAGCTTGGTGCCATGCTGGTCCAAAAATGGAACAACATCCCAGAAAGGACAACCAGGAACCTGATTGGGAGCATGAGAAGGCATTGTCAAGCTGTAATTAACAATAGTGAGTCTCATACTCGATATTGAAACCATACCATAACTTTTTGGCAAATTTAAAAATTTCCTCTTTTACCAAGCATATCCAGTTTCCATGGTTATCATATTCAAAAGCTAAAAAATAATGTCAAACACAAATAAAATCTTAATTTCTGTACCTAAATGATTAAAGATATAATTAAATAAAAAATATATACACTTTTCATTATAATATTTCAACTAAAACGTAAAACAGATAGTTGGATATACTTGGTGCTTAGCAAACTTTGAATAGTATATATTCATAAAGATTGCCACAAAGACTGGGCATTAGTCTCTCTCTAAAGAGGACTCCATCGTGCTCAAAAGTGCCAAGTTGCTCAAAATCACATTCATAAACCGATATTTGCCAAATAACCTGCTGTGTTGGGTTGCAGAAATAGATTTATGAAGATTGCCACCAAGACTGGGCATTGGCCTCACACAAAATTGAGCACCCAAAAGCACTGCATTGCTAAAAATCGCATTCATGAACCGATTTACACCAAATAAACCACATTGTAGGACGGCACTAACAGACTCATGAAGCTTCCAACAATGATTGGGCATTGTACCCTCCAAAAATTGGGCACCAGGGTAAAATTGGGCACCATGGGGTCCCAAAAGTGCAGATTTGCTCAAAATTGCATTCATCAATTGATTTTTGACAAATAAACTACATTGTTGGGTGGCACAAAGAGATTTCGAAGATTGCCACAAAGACTGGGCATCAGCCCTCAACAAGTTTGGGCACCAGAAGTGGCAAAAAGAGATAAGTTGCTCAAAATTGCATTCATCGAGAAATTTTCGCCAAATAAATAGCATTGTGGTATGGCACAAATAGATTCTTCAAGATTTCCACCAAGATTTGGCATAGGACACTCACAACATTGCACACTTCAAGTGCCCAAAAGTTCAGAGTTGCTCAAAATCGAACTCATCAATAGATTTTTGCCAAATAACCTGCACTGTTGGCTTCCACAAATAGATTCATGAATTCTGCCACCAAAATTGGCATTCAACTCTCCCTTTTTTGGGGCACTAGGGATGCCCAAAAATGTAGTGTTGCTCAAAAGTTAAAAAATTTATAGTAATTTATATATTTTTTATACTTACCAATGACCCAGACTTAGCTGGTGCTAACTCCTAAAATTCTAGGACCAAATTTTGCCCCCCAATCCCCAAAATTTGCATCAAAATCCGAAATTTCAATGTCCTATGTGGTCCTCCATACTTTTATCCACTGCGCATGCGCAGTGTCAAGGAAGTCCCGAAATTGGCACCAATTCTCATTCTTACAACCAGTGCCTGGTAAGTGTTATGTAATCAGCGGGGAGGTATGAGTTCCCAACTCATGGGAGGGCCATCCCCGTCTAGGTCTTTGGAAAGTATAAAAAATATATAAATTACTATAAATTTTTTAACATTTTCATACTGTACCAATGACCCAGACTTAGCTGAATAGAAAAAAAGGCTGGAGGGCCTAGGACATAAAGGAAAATCCAATAGGCTCAATTACATGTAAATAGAATTATCCCCTCAAGGAGAAAAAGGCTTTACGTGCATCTTTCTTGTTTATCTCAAAATATAGAACCTTAGTAAGCATGCTCACATACCCCACACGCTCCGATATTTCAAGCTCTAATCATTTTTTAAAAATAAACATAGATTCTAGGAATACTGCAGAAAACAGTGTTCTGTAGTTTCAACGGTATTGAAAGAATTCAAGCAGAATTAATTTTAACTGAAATGTGGAGCCATGTTAAGATTTAATGATACCAACCTTTTTAAATCCAATTTGATCTTTCCAACACACATTGTAAATAATGTAAGGTCACACTAGGTCTTTGCTGATAAAATTACTTTAGTGTACGCTTGTTTATAAAAAAGGTGTCAGATTTAGAATTGCTATCCCAAATAACAGTGTTTATACACAAAAAGTGAAATAGATTATTGTTTTACTTCCTGAACAAATTCGAAGTCGCTTCATATTCTAATCCTGACTGTAAGTCATTGTGGTAGACTCACATACTAAAATGGCCGTAATTTCGATAATATCTGAAAGCGTGTAGAAAATAAGTCTGGAAAACTGTAATTTTGATGAACTTTTCAAAGTCGAAGGGCCGTAATTTTGGAAAAAATCAGTGGAGCAGAACAAAGTGCAAACTTGATCTGTAGGCCACCATGTTAGACAAACATACCAAAAATCAGCTCAATATCTGGAAGCATGTAGAGAAAAAGCTAATTTTGATGAACTTTTCAAAGTCTATGGGGCCGTAATTTTGGTAAAAGTCAGTGGAGCGGAACAAAACCCAAACTTGTTCTGTAGGCCACCATGTTAGACTAACATACCAAAAATCAGCTCAATATCTGGAAGCGTGTAGCAAAAAAGTCCGCAAAACTGTAATTTTGATGAACTTTTCAAAGTTCAAGGGCCGTAATTTCGGAAAAAATCAGTGGAGCAGAACAAAATGCAAACTTGATCTGCAGGCCACGATTTCCGACTAACATACCAAAAATCAGCTCAATATCTGGAAGCATGTAGAAAAAAAGTCTGGAAAACTGTAATTTTTATGCATTTTTCAGAGTCCAAGTGCCGTAATTTCGGTAAAAATCAGTGGAGCAGAACAAAACGCAAACTTGTTCTGTAGGCCACCATGTTAGACTAACATACCAAAAACCAGCTCAATATCTGGAAGCGTGTAGGAAAAAAGTCCGCAAAACTGTAATTTTGATGAACTTTTCAAAGTTCAAGGACCGTAATTTCAGTAAAAATCAGTGAAGCGTAACAAAATGCAAACTTGATCTGTAGGCCACCATGTCAGACTAACATACCAAAAATCAGCTCTAAATCTGGAAGCGTGTAGAAAAAAAGTCCGGAAAACAAGTAGGACTGACTGATGGACCAGTCAAAAACATTATACCCCTGCAACTTCGTTGCGTGGGGTATAAAAAGAAATACACAATACCATTTCGTAATTGTGCACAATAACATCAATGATCTCTATTAACATTCAGTATAACCCATTATACTAATTTTTTAAAGGAAAGCCAATAAATATAGTCCAGAGAATGAGACTCTTTATGCTTATTAAAAGTGTCCAGGTATTGTATATTTACGCTCGTATGACATGCGACATATACAAATGCTTCACACAGAGCTACACTTTAAAAATATTACATGTATGAGATAAACATTAGCTTTACACTTTAAAACCATCCCGGCACCGACTCGGAATTACTGACTCCAGAGGAGTTATTCCCTTGCATTTCACAATAAAGCAGGTGATATAAGGGAACACCATCACTCCCCCTTCCCCTTGCCCTGGGTCAAATACCCCAGAGCGAAGAGGGCAGCAGGACAGAGTCACTGCCGGAACAGAAAGACTGCATAACTATAGATGCAACTGTTTAGTGGATGACATTCTGAGCAACAGATAATGGACCTAAACAATGCAGGTAGCCAGAAATGGACTCAATATTTCTAAGATAAAAATTTGTGAATGTGGAAGGCTGAGGCCAATATGCAGCCTTCATCAAATCGGCAATAGCAACACTATTAGCATAAGCCCAAGATGTAGACAGCGCTCTTACTTCATGCGCTGAAATCTTAAGCACAGACTGCTGAGTTGAAGATAATTTTTCATAAGCAGTGCGGATAGTTAATTGAATCCACCTTGCAACAGAATGGACCGTAATGTCCCTTCTATTCGGCAGCAGAGACAGAAAGAAACGTTTTAGTCCCTTTCTGATAAACTTAGATCTGCGTTTGCAAATACGTATAGCTCTAACTGGACAGAGTAAAGGCCAATGCCCGTCTGAAGACGGAAGAGCCTTAATAACAATAGGTTCAGGATACTTATTAGGAGCCTGATTCTTAGCCAAAAATCCAAAATTAGTAGTCAAAGTAATAGTATTACCCACACTACGATAGTGAGAATCATTAACAGATAGTGCATGAAGCTCACTAACTCTTCTAGCAGACGAGAAGGCTAAGAGAAAAGCTGTCTTATAAGATGAGAATTTGAAGTCCACCGTGTCAAGAGGCTCAAATGGCACTTCTTTTAGCTTTAGAAGAACTCAAGCTAAATTCCACTTAGGAATTAATCTAAGGGTTCTAGGTCTATTTATTGAAAAGTTTTTCACTAACTTAGATAAAGAGACATTAGATCCAAGCTGTAAGATATCATGATGTGCATAGGTATTTGATAGCATAGATCTATAACCCTTAATGGTAACGGGCTGCAGTTTGATCTCATCAAACAGGTAGAGCAGAAAATTAGCAATGTCTGGAATGGAGGGATCATAAATATCAACAGAATGATCCCCACAGCACTGTGAGAAAACCTTCAACTTAGCAGCATAATTTAGCGAAGACGAGGTCCTCCTACAGTTAGAAATTGTGTCCACTGCTCGCCCTGTAAAATGTTTGCCATGCAAGAAGGACCGCACAACGGAAATAAGTGAAGGTTGAGACCTTGTGGGTTGTGATGCAGTGTGCGCGATTTCCTCTGCAAAAGAAGATCCTCCAGTGGAGGAAGCTTCCGCATCATGTCCCACAACAGACACCTGAGTAGATTTATCCATGGTCTCTGGGGTGACAGAGATGCTACAAACAGAATTTTGCAGTGAGATTGCTTTATCTTTAGAAATATCTTTGAATCAATGGCGCTGGAGGATACGCATATCCTATCATTCCGTCCCAAGAGATCAAGAGGGCGTCTACTGCAAACGCTCAAGGATCTGGACATGGCGACACATACGTCTGCAACTGATTGTTGAGATGCGTCAAGCAAGCCAAATTGACATCATCTCTTTGATGTTTATGTGCTTGTTTAGGAACTGCAGATCCCAAAGACCCTGGTATTTTAAATCTGTTGGGCTCAATGTTGCGCCCCAACCTGTTTGACTCGCATCCGTCAAACTTGGATCCAGCGATTGCAGTGGAACTCCCCGAGTTAACCACTGAATCTCTTGTTTCACTTGATTTGACTAGACGATGTTCGTTTTGAGCGAATGAATCTTGACACTCCAATTCTGGGTCAGAAATATTTGGAGTGGCCGAGTATGTAGCCGCCCCATCGGAATAAGATCCGCAGCGGCTCCGCACAAACCTATCAGTCGCATGAATTCTCTTGCTGTTACTACGTCTGAGTGAAGACAAAAGCGAGCATAACAGCTGATTAATTTCGCTCTGGTTAATGGCAGACGAACAAGATTATTGTGCGTCTCGAAGCTCATTCCCAGGTGGGTGAATGAATTGGACGGCACCAGATCCGACTTCTTTTCGTTTACTATAAAACCGAGATGTCGGTGCAGTTGAAGCAGACTCTGAACATCGTTCTGAAGCGTTAACTCGTTGTCGTACCTCTGAGGAATGTTATCCAGGTAGGCCGACATTACCACAGACGAATGAGCTCAGAAATGAGTCATTACCAAGTTCATTATCGGGAGAAAGCACAGGGTGCTAGATTCAGACCGAAGCACATTGCTCGGAACTGATAAACCACTCCTAGGACAGCGAAGCGAAGATACTTTCTGAATGCCGGATGTACCATGACGTGAAAGTACGCATCTTTGAGATCTATGCTTGCAGCATAGTCACTTACCCGAATGCTCGCTCTGACCGATCGGATGGTCTCCATATAAAATTTTGGAGCCACGCTCAGCTTGTTTATCCAGCTCAGATCTATGACTGGACAAAACGAGCCGTCTGGTTTTAGAACCAGAAACATATGGCTGTAGAAACCTGGAGATTCCTGGATTTCTACGACCTCTATTGCATTCTTCTCCAGAAGAGATTGGAGTTCTGATAGAAGTACGACCTCTATTGCGTTCTTCTCCAGAAGAGATTGGAGTTCTGATAGAAGCGAATCTCTCTTCTGAGGATTTGATGCAAGCTGAGTCCATCGTGGACTTCGAGTTAACAGGGGTTTTCTTTTGAAGGACAGTTTTGGCCCTTCTGAAATCACCCCTCGAAACCATGGGTCATCCGTAATTGACAACCAACTGGTTAAGAAACTTGATAGCCTTCCGCCCACTGGAACACCATAGAGGTTTACACCATCACCTCCTGGATCTGCAAGGCTTGCGGGAGGAGAAACCACATCCTCCACGACCCGCACCTCACCCCGTCGACCTAGGGGCATCTGACCAGTTGTCCCGGCCAGTATTACGATCCCTACCCGAGTCGCTACCCTGACGGTCTCTGGAGTAAGACCTAGAGGTCTTCTTAGAACCTCTATAGGAACTTCCCTTGGACGTACTGGCCCCAGAAGTGCCTGCATTACTCTTCTCCACTGAATCCGACTTTTTAGAAGTGGATTTAAACAGCAGAGAGTCTGAAGCTTTCTTAGTAATCTGATCATAGATTATGGAAAGCTTGCCGTCAAAGAGAAGCTCTCCGGAGACCGGAGCAACTCGAAGAGAGTTTTTCACCTTACGATCCACTCTCGTGGATGCAGCCAGGGCAGCATCACGTCTAACTAACTCCAGATTTGCTACTGAAAGGGCAGAGTTATACGTAGAGTATGCTATGGCCCTCGAAAGAACTCTTACGGAAGTTTGTACATCCTGGAATTCTTTTCCTTCGAGGCGTAATGATAATGCTCTGGTAAGGTGATCTGCATACGATAATGCGTCTAAGCTGATTCTGTTAGACGAGATTGACGTTTCCAGCGTACTGGATAGAATTGACACAGACGACAGCAAAGACATTTCTAGGTCTTCAGCCTGGTCGTCCAGACGCAGAGGAACTCTCGGTATGCCATGTCCTGCCGTTTCAAATTGATTCCTTGAATTGATGAAAGGCAGCTGTAGAGCATTAGGAGATAAGAAACCGGACTTGCCCGTCTTAGAGACTAGTTTGAATATAGCATCATTCAAAAGTTCAAATGTCCATGTGACATTTCTGGACTGGGTCGGAAACTCAGGCGCCATGTCCCTATTCCAACCAAAGAAATCTGTGTCCAGTGACGCGATCAGTCTCTTACCCAGTAACGCAGCATTTTGGTCCAGAGGAACAACTTCAGGAAGCTATTGCCGGATAAAATCTATGGCTACTTTATGATGTTCAGAAAGGGAAAATTCCAGCTCCGCTGAATCCCTTTCGCCATCGGGCTGGATCACTTGGTAATCTTGGTTGTCCATTTCTGACTCTGCAGGGGAGCGAACCGACCCAGCTTCCTCAGACAATTCTTGATCCGAAAAAGTTTCTGACGGCTGCTGGGATGCTGCGATGAGTTGTGTTATCTGTGATAGCAAGTCCCTCACAGAGGCCTGTGGAGCTGCGGTCTTACGTGATTTAGCCGCTAGAAGCTCCTGGGACCTTGAATCCTGCATTCTTCTTTTATGTGAACGTCCCGACTGTAAAGGCCTCATGTCCCAGGCTACCAGATGGCATGACCTGGTCGGCGTGGAAACCCTGGTCGGCAAAGCTGGCTGGATATCAACAGTCATGTAGCCAAGGTGCGGTCGTGTGTGCTGCTGTGAGGCTGAGGAAGCCAATAGACTAGTCGTGCCAGACTGTCTATGCGATGGAGCGTCCCAAGCAGGAGGAGTGGACGTATGCTCCGACTGACGAACGTTACGTACAACAACATCTGGGCCCAGATGTTGCTGGAAGAGAGAGGGGCCTCTCTCGCTCGCGGTCCGGGAAGACCTGGACAGCTAGCTATAGGACTGACTGGCTTCCTCCGTTCTATCCTCCGATCCGTCATTGCTGGGTGTGCACGATCCATGTTTATAGTGCTCGCAACACCCAATCTCTTTTCCTGACCGCAACGGAAGAACCCGGCATCACAACCATTTCGTGAATGATTGCTTCACCGGGCGAGCTAGCGGGCGACAACGCCGTCGATCCTACTTGGGACCTCTTAGGCAATTGTCTTATTTCCATGAGCACTTTAGCCGCTAGCT
Organism: Pictodentalium vernedei; assembly: GCA_031216915.1. Classification (NCBI taxonomy): domain Eukaryota; kingdom Metazoa; phylum Mollusca; class Scaphopoda; order Dentaliida; family Dentaliidae; genus Pictodentalium; species Pictodentalium vernedei. The sequence goes on from CM062297.1 coordinate 468,298,367, forward strand.
CTTCATTTGACTGCGACAACGGAGGCACACTTCTTGAAGACATCACGGAATCATCACCCTGTTCTTGTTCCTCTGAAAAAGAGACTGAGAGACTCGAGTGACCTTGCAGAGAGAGGACCGGCATGGACCTCTCACCGCTAACAACATACCTTGATACACGTCTCCAACATTTGTCATCCCAATTGGCACACACTGAGCAAGAATTACTGCGAGAACACTGACTACATGAAACACAATGAACATGAGAATCAAAGACTTCCTCAAATTACGATTTGAACAATATTCTTTCATCCTGAAAGAATATAACAGTCATAGTACTCGCACTAGCCCTTGAAAACAAAGATACATGATATTAAAATAATCCATTACAACATTTCGAAAAAATAATTCAAAAGAAAAAAATTTTCGAAAATTTTTCAGGTGAGCCCAAGTTCCCAATGGGAACGATGAGCCCAAATGGATCCCAAAAAAGCCTAAGTGTGGACAAAAATTTTAAAACGTATTTAAAAATTAATGTTACACTTATGGATAATATTAATGTATCTGGCTATGAGCAGAACTAACCAGAAGACAAGGAATCACTATCAGAAGTAACCATTGTCAACGTAAACAAAAGTGTATAAAAACCGGAAACAAGACTCCAGGCACTGTAAACATGGCCCAAAATCAGTTACCAATTTAAACACTATCTGATGTACAACAGAGGCTTCCAGAGAAGAAACTGCAGTACATCGGATGGTAGATGCATAACCAAAATGCCTAACCACCCTAGGGTGAGGACGTAACCATGGGGGAAAACAGAATAATCATTCTGTTACCAAGCCAAAACTCCCAAGAAATTTTAGTAAAAAAATTACAAAAATTATGCCAAAAGCATGGGAGAATAGCAAGGGGGGAATCAAGGAAAGGGGGAGAGGAAACATTGAACAAACAATGGAAATTTCATAGCAAGAATGAAAACATCAGGCCCATGCCCTGAAATTAGGGAACACGAAGTAATTTCGTAAAAAAATTATAAGTTACAGCCCTGAACACATCCTTCCACTGTTTCTTCCTCTCATCCTTTTATTTCATCCTTAGATCCACCATTTCTTTCATGATTATGTGTCTGGCATCATTTTAACTGAGATTTACAAGCACAAATATCAGTGAGATGTAACTAATTTTAGGCCCAAACAAAGAATGAGAAATGGCGCCAACATACCAAATATCAAAAGATTTTGCCTACTGGATCTGGAGAAGAAGATTTTTTAAGAAATTTGCCTGAAATGCACTAAGCTCGAATTCAAACTTCTATAGTGAGCCCAAATATGAATCTGGAGGGGGAGGGGGGGGGGGGGGGGGGGGGGGGTTGGGGCGATTTGAACAAACTTCAATCAGATAATCTCCACAATGTTGCATACCAAATATCAAAAGATTCTGCCTGCTGGATCTGGAGAAGAAAATTTTTAAAGAAATTTGCCTGAAATGCACGAAGTTTGAATTTGGGCTTCTATAGTGAGCCTAAATATAAATCCAGGGGATCGATTTGAATAAATTTGAATCAGACCCATACCAAGGTGCTGCATACCAAGTATCAAAAGATTCTGCCCACTGGTTCTGGAGAAGAAGATTTTTTAATAATTTTTCTATAATTCATACGTGCTATCAGAGTTATGCCTCATACAGAGCCCCCACAGGACGTGGCCATTTTATTTGAACAAACGTGAATTGCCATATAGCAATGAACATTCACATGAAGTTTCGTGAAAATCAGACCAGTGGTTTTAGAGGACAAGTCGTTTGAAAAATGTTCATGACGACAGACAACGACGGACGGCAAGTGATAAGTTGAGCTCCCTTCGGTGAGCTAAAAAGGCCGGGTCAAACGAGAGGGCGTGAAGCTCACTAACCCATCTGGATGAGGCAAAAGCCATCAGAAAAACTGTTTTGTATGTACGAAAATGCACATCCACCTGGAATAAAAGCTGGAACGGTGCCCCCCTCCACCCCTCCCCCCCCCCCCCCCCAAGCAGAGCAGCACCCAAGAAAGATTCCTTCTTGGAGTAAGCTGCAAAGTCCTAGGCCTTTTCAAGGAAAAGTGCCGAACAAGCTTGGAGAGGCAAGGATTAGTGCCGATACGACGCTGTCCCACATGCGAAAAGGTCTCCAAAGCATGGACCTGTACCCATTGCTGGAGACCCCCAGAATCAAACTTATACCAGAAACTCCACAATCTGTGTGATCAAAGGAGTGACAGAAGCAACAGAGTGACCTGCACACCATCAACAGAAGACCTTCCACTAAGACGCATAGGATAAACCAGTGGAGTGCCTCCTTGAAGAGGAAAAGCAATTCCACTGCTTGTCTCGAAAAAAATGCCAAGGAGGAGACAGGACCGGACAAAAGACATGCGCAAAGGCACAATGAAGTTGAGTCATTGTGGAACCTCCTCAGACGACTTTGGCAAAGAAGGTCACGATGTAGAGGGAGACGTGCCAGAACCACCACTAATAGAGTGGAGCAGATTGATCCACACCCACTGAGGTGACAGTGCGATCAAAATGATTCAACATCTGCAGGTTCTTATCTGGGATTGAACCTTAGGCAGAATCGGAATCGGCAGGAAGGTGTAGCCAACAAGACCGTTCCAAAGGAGGGACAGAGCGTCCACGGTGAAAATCAGAGCATCTGGACACAGAACACCGCCATGTGGAGCATACACTCGGTGGAAAAGAACCTGCCCTGTCAGGACAGGGAGTCGGCTAGGACGTTCAGACGACCGGAAATGTGACAAACCACCAAGAAACTCCTACTGGTTGATGTGAAGAGCAGCTGGATCCTGATCCCATGACCCGGGAAGGAAAAGACCTAGAGGATCCAACGTCACACCCCATCCGGGATCGCTGGCAACTGCCGTCAGAACACGATCAGATGCGGGTAAGTCCAACGGAACTCCCTGCATAATCCACTGAACATCTGTCAGGGGAGACGGTGACGAGGAAGAGACTCTGGAAACTGAAGCACCAGATCCAGAGGATCGACATTCGATCTCCAACAACTGAGCAGAAAGTGTTGGAGAGGTCCGACATACAACCGACCAAGAAGGATGAGATCCGCCACCGAACAACAGAGACCAAGCAGCTGGGGAAGACTCCGAGCTGTAGCGGACGTAGACTGGGGCAGAGTCAGGGCAAAAGCTGAGAGAATCAAAACCCTTGACCGGAAAACCACCACCGTATCCAGCTGAGTACGGAAGCCCATCCCAGATGACAAAGCGACAGAGAAGGGACCAGGTCCTACTTCTCCCCGTTGACTCTGAACACTTGTGACGGGAGCAGGTTCAACAGTATGTCGACATACGACTCCAGAAAGGCAGCATTGGAATGCCCCTGGAGGATATCAACTAGATATGCAGAAGAAGACACCCTGGACTGTGTGCGATGTAAGACTAACACATGCAACATCAGATGGGTGAAGGCCCAAGGATCCAGGTTGAGGCCGAAGGGCATGGCCTTGAATCGATAACCTGTTTGAGTTGGCCATCCTTCTTTGGCACCAAGAAGAGGAGAGAATAAAATCCCACTGAAAGAATGTTCTTGATGACCTCGATAACCCCCTTTGACAGGAGATTGTCTATCTCCGTGATCAAAAGTTCCCAACGTGTAACGTTGAAAGGGACTTGTGTTGGAAGTCAGGGAAGGCTGAGTTGAAGTCAGGGAAGGCTGAAGCCGAAACCCCACATCCACACTACAGACATCGCTGCAGACCCCTGCAGGGATAGGCTGAAACAGTGACCGATGACATTGTCGCCGGACCAGCAGTAGCAGCAGATACGATGGGAGCTGTTGAAACTGGCGGAAAGGAGAGAGAGCAACCGAGCTGGGCCTCCAAAGGAGGAGTCACAACCCTAGTGACAGCCTCAGATGTCGACTGGAGAGGGAGCATAGTCTCGGAACCAGGCATCTCTTCACCAGACAACTCAACAGCTCCCGCAGTATCCACTGTGGTAAAAAACTGCACATCCCCCACAGAGGGGGTATAACTCTCACCAGACGTGGTCGTGTCGGGAGGCCCCGAAATGACACCATTTATTTATTTATTTATTGGTGTTTAAGGTCACATACTTATGCACAATGGCTAATCGTGACCGTGACAGTTTTACAGGTGGAGGAAGCCGGAGTACCCGGAGAGAACCACCGAGCAACGACGAGCAGCTGTCAGCTCTCCAACATCGTAACTCTGAACTCTGCACCGCAGCACAGGCAGGGTTAGATTGGTTGAAGACATGCGCACCATCGACGTGCAGTACGCCTCAGTACACAGCGTCATCGTGCCCCCATGTAGGCAATCGGGGTGAAGTGTCTTGCCCAAGGACACAACGCGGTTGCTGCAGGTGGGATTCGAACCGAGGACCTCTCGGCTTGCAGCCTGCACCGCTACCAACTGAGCCACCGCGCCCCCAAATGACACCATATTCCCCCCTCCCTCCTCGCAGATGCGATAGGAGCTGCACATCCCCCAGGGAGGGGGGTATAACTCTCACCAGACATGGCCATGTAGGGAGACCCCGAAACGACAGCATTCCCCCTACCCTCCTCCCCCCACCCCCACAGGTGCAATCACGAGAACGCATCAAAATTAGTCAAGGCAAACTAAAGTTATCATCCGGAAACCACATAATTCACAAATTTGCAATCATTCAAGGGGAAAAACTACGGAACGGTACATGCGATTATGGCCAAAGGTGAACTTGAGCTGTGCTTTGTGGTCAAAAACAAAATCTGAGAATTTGAAAAAAATCGGTCAAGGCAAACTAAAGTTATCATCAGGAAACCACAAAATCCACAAATTTGCAATCATTCAAGGAGAATAACTATGGAAAGGTATACGCGATTGTGGTCAAAAGTGAACTTGAGCTGTATTTTGTGGTCAAAAACAAAAAAAAATATGAAATAAATCGGTCAAGGCAAACTAAAGTTATCATCCGGAAATGAAAAGTTGGGCTAAATTCCCATAAATAAAGGGCTATAACTCTACTGCAAGTGGGCCGCAAGAAATGGAAATCGAACCCATCCTGTATTTTGTCATACTAAATCCACATGCCAAATCCACATACTAAATCCACATGCCAAATTTAACTCAGCTCAAACCATTACAACTAAAGTTATCGTCCGGAAACGAAATGTGTCCATGGCCGGACAGACAGACAGACGGGTGGAGAGACCATTACATAATACGTCCCGTTTTTCAAACGGGTGTATAAAATCAACATCTGAAAAATTTGGTGTCAATCCGTCAAGGCGTTCGGCTTTAAATGAATGGAAACCAATTTTTTTCTCAAAAATTGTGTTTTCAAAGGGCCATAACTCTGCAGCAGATGGACTGAAAAACACCAGTATCGAACTTGACCTGAATTTTATTGCTACAAACAACATCTAAAAGTTTGATGTCGATCTGTCAAGGCATTCGATTTTAAATGAAGGGAAACCAATTTTTTTCGAAAGATTGTGTTTTCAAAGAGCCATAACTCCGCAGTGGATGGACTGAGAAACACCAATATCGAACTTGCCCTGCATTTCATTGCTAAAAACAACATCTGAAAAATTTGGTGTCAATCTGTCAAGGCGTTCGGCTTTAAATGAACGGAAACTAATTTTTTTAGAAAAATTGTGTTTTCAAAGGACCATATCTCTGCAGGAGATGGACTGAGAAACACCAATATCGAACTTGACCTGTATTTTAGTGCTAAAAACAACTTCTGAAAGTTTGATGTCGATCCGTTAAGGCGTTCGACTTTAAATGAACGGAAACCAAATTCTTTATGGACAGACGGACGGATGGACGGACAGACAGACAGATAACATAATACGACCGTTTTTTAAACGGGCGTATAAAAATAAAAAAATCACCAACCCTGAGTGCAAGCCTGTAGTAAACAATTGTAAGGCAGGTTGATGAGAAATTAGCCAAAAAGCTTAGGAGTTTAACAGGAAGGGTTCATGGAAGGATAGGGAAGGAATACTTAACAAACAGTGGAATAATCAATAACAAAAATTATGACGTCAGACATATGTCCCGAAATTAGGAAACGTGAAATAATTTTATAATTATTATAAAGTTACAGCCCTGAACATCAAAAACCGCCGTTAAACACTTCCATCACCCAATAACAGCCTTGAATCCACCAATTCTTGCATTGATTTGAGTCTGGCATCCTCAAATAAACAGCTGTACCATGAGCGCATGATACGCTTGTTATCAATTACAAGAGGGAAGCACACAATATGAGTATACATGTGTACTTGTCTGGTATTTTAGATTCTTGTACAATAATCATAACCAACAACATACTGTGTTCATTAATTTGGAAATAAATTGTTTGAATTTCATGTATATATCTTATGTCTATAGAGATCATAACTCCAAGAAACAAGTTATTGTTCGACATGTGAAAAATTGTTTATATTTTGACGAATAAAGTCCCATAACTCTGGAATGACGGCAACACAAACAGAAAGGGAGATTCTTCCATCAATATATACTTGCCACCAAAAAATCATGACAATTGCTCAAAGAATTTTCAAGTTATTGTCCAACATGTGGAAAATTGCATATTTTTTGATGAATAAAGTCCCATAACTCTGGAACGTCAAATCACACAGCGACACAAATCGAAGGGAAGCTTCCTTCCATCAACATATACTTTCCTCCAAAAAATTACAAGAATTGCTCAAAGCATTTTCAAGTTACTGTACAACGAGTGGTCGGATGGACAGCGGTATACCATAATACAACCGTTTTTTTTTTTCAAATCGGGTGCATAAAAAGGAGATTTTAAAGCACAGATGTTATTTCATTGTTGATGACTTTAGGACCAAACAAAGAATGATGTTTGTGCTAATTTTGGTCACTTCCTGGCGACTGCGCATGCATGGTGAGTAAAAGGATGCAGGACCTGATAGGACTTTTAATTTTCGGTTTTGCAAGCAACTTTGGGGGGTTAAACATTTGTGTTTGGCTCTTGATAACTTTGAGTTAGCACCAGCTAAGTCTGGGCCATTGGGTTATAGTATAAAAATATCAAACAGATTTTCACAAAACAAACTGCATTGTTGGGGGAGGGGGGAATATATTCATGTAGATTGCCACCAAGCCTGAGCACCAGAAACTCCCAAAATTGTGCACCTGGGATGCCCAAAATGCAGAGTTACCCAAAATGGATTCATGAAGTTTCCCACAAAGATTGAGCATCAGACCCTCCCACAAGTGGGCACCAAGAGTGTGCAACAGTACTGAATAGCTCAAAATTGCAAACATCAACCGATTTTTGTGAAATAAAATGCAATGCAGGGTGGCACAAATAGATTCACGTAGAATGTCATCAAGATTGGGCATTTAAACCCTCACAAAATTGGGCACCAGAGGTGCCCAAAAGTGTCAAGTTACTCAAAAGCACATTCATCAATTTTTGCCAAACAAACTAGATTGTGGAGTGGTGCAAATAGATTCATGAAGATTGCGATCAAGATTGAGCATCAGACCCTCCCAAAATTGGACTCCAGGGGTGCCAAAAGGTGTAAAATTTCTCAAAATAGCATTCATAAATAGATTTTTGACAAATAAAATGCATTGTGGGCTGAAACAAATGCATTTGTGAAGATTGCCACAAAGACTAGGCAGTGGTCACTCACCAATTTTGGGCATGAGAAGTGCCAAAAAGTCCCGAGTTGCTAAGAAATGCATTCATCAACTGATTATCATCAAATAACCTACATTCTGGGGTTGCACAGGTAGATTCATGAAGCTTTTAACAAAGATTGGGCATTGGACTCTAACAAAATTGGGCACCAGGGGTTCTGAGTTGCTCAAAATCGCATTCACCAATTGATTTTTGAAAAAGGAACTGCATTGTGGTGGCACAAATAGAATCATGAAGATTCCCTCCACGATTTGGCATATGGGCATCTGATCCTCCTCAAATTGGGCACCAAGGGTGCCAAAAAAATCTGAGATGAACAAAAGTGCATTCATCAACTGATTTTCACCTAATAAACTGCATTGTGGGGTGGCACAAACAGATTCATGAAGATTGCCACCAAAATTGGGCAGCAGGCTCTCCAAAAGTTGGGCACCAGGAGTGTTGAAAAATGCAAAGTTGATAAAAATAGCATTCATCAACTGATTTTTACCAAACTGCACTGTGGGGTGGCATAAATAATTTTATGAAGATTGGGCATTAGACCCTTCCAAAATTTGGCACTGGGATTTGCTAGAAATCACATTCATTAACTGATTTTTGCCAAATAAACTGCATTGTGGGGGATCATACATATAGATTCATGAAGACTGCCAACAAGATCGGGGTATCAGACCATCCTATTTTGGGGAGGCACCAGGGATGCCAAAAAGTGCTGAGTTGCTAAAAATTGTATTCATCAACCAATTATTGGCAAATAAACTGCATTGAGGGGTGGCACAAATATATTCATAAAGATTGCCACCAAGATTGGGCATTGGACATTCGAAAAATTAGGCACCAGGGATGCCCCAGAGTGCCAAGTTGCCCAATATCGCATTCATCTACAGACTTTCGCCAAATAAACTGAATTGTGGGGATGGCACAAATAGTCTCATGAAGACTGCTACAAAGATTGGCATTGGACTATCCAACAAGAGCACCGGTTAGTGGGGCAACATGCGCCGGTCAAAATTGGAACATGCACAAGTTTCTCTGGGGCAAAGTTTGAAATTTTTGTTGACTCGACTATGTCTGTACCCCCTCCCTCCAATCATTGCCTATTCCCCTGACCTGTCTGGGCTAAAGGTAATTCACCTGTTTTCACATTTTCATATTAACAAATCTGAGGTCTTCACAAAATAAAAACGAGGCTGCTGTAGAAGATTCTCCTCGCCATTTACAATGGTAGCATCCATTCATTGACAGGTTAACTTCATTGATTACGATTAACAATAGGTAGCGCCAAGGAAAAGGACATTTTGAGGATCATAATAGTTATAAACGGTGAGGATTCTCGTCGTTTAAAAATAAGATGGTGTTATCTGCTCCATGTCACATGCACAACGACAGGTAATCAACAAGGGTGCAAAGTTTGAACAAATATAGAACCTTAGTGAGCACGCTCACATAACCCACGTGCTCCAATATTTCAAGCTCGGAAAACTGTAATTTTTAGGAAAATGACCCAGAAATCTGTTACTTGTATTTTTCAGAGTCCAGGGACCGTAATTTCCGCAAAAATCAGCCGAGCAGAACAAAATGCAAACTTGATCTGCAAGTCATTGTGGTAGACTCACATACTAACATGGCCGTAATTTTGATAATATCTGAAAGCGTGTAGAAAAAAAGTCTGGAAAACTGTAATTTTGATGAACATTTCAAAGTGGAAGGCCCGTAATTTTGGTAAACATCAGTGCAGCAGAACAAAATGCAAACTTGATCTGTAGGCCACCATGTTAGACAAACATACCAAAAATCAGCTCAATATCTGGAAGCATGTAGAGAAAAAGCCCGGAAAACTGTAATTTTGATGAACTTTTCAAAGTCTATGGGGCTGTAATTTTGGTAAAAATCAGTGGAGCGGAACAAAACCCAAACTTGTTCTGGAGGCCACCATGTTAGACTAACATACCAAAAATCAGCTCAATATCTGGAAGCGTGTAGGAAAAAAGTCCGCAAAACTGTAATTTTGATGAACTTTTCAAAGTTCAAGGGCCGTAATTTCGGTAAAAATCATTGGAGCGGAACAAAATGCAAACTTGATCTGTAGGCCACCATGTCAGACTAACATAACAAAAATCAGCTCAATATCTGGAAGCGTGTAGAAAAAAAGTCCGGAAAACAGTAATTTTGATGAACTTTTCAAAGTTCAAGGACCGTAATTTCAGTAAAAATCAGTGGAGCGTAACAAAATGCAAACTTGATCTGTAGGCCACCATGTCAGACTAACATACCAAAAATCAGCTCAATATCTGGAAGCGTGTAGAAACAAGAGGCCCCAGGGGGCCTGAGGGTGCTCACCTGACATGGTAGCCTAAATATCAACCCAGAGAATTGATTTCCACAAGTTGCATCTGCTCCTCCTAAGAAAAGCTGAAACCAAATATCCAAATATTCTGACCAGTGGATCTTAAAAAAGATTTTTAAAGATTATTCCTCATATTAAACTAAGTCATAATTCGGGCTCCCACAGGGAGCCCATATATGAACCCAGGGACTTGGCTTTAACAAACATGAAACTCACACCCCTAAGGATTCCGCACACCAAATATCAAAACATTCCGACTGCTGGATCTGGATCTGAAGAAGAAGATTTTTAAAGAAAATTCCTCATTTTGAACCAAGTTAAAATTCGAGCTCCCACAATCAGTCCAAATATGGACCTAGGGACATGGCTTGAACAAACTTGAATCTTACCCCCCTAAGGATGCTGCATAAAAAATATCAAAAGCATTCATCTGCTGGATCTGAAGATTTTTAAAGAAAATTCCTCATTTTGAACTAAGTTGTCATTCAGGCTCCCATAGTGAGCCCAAATATGAACCAAGGGACTTGGCTTGAACAAACTTGAATCTCAGCCCCCTAAGGTTGCTCCATGCCAAATACCAAAACATTCCAACTGCTGAATCTGAAGATTTTCAAAGAAAAACTCCTCATATTGACTAAGTTATAATTTGGGCCCCCTCAGGGAGCCCAATATGGACCCATGGACTTGGCTTTAACACACTTGAATCTCACCCCCCCTAAGGATGCTGCATACCAAATATCACAAGATTCTGCCTGCTGGATCTTGAGAAGATTTTCAAAGAAATTTGCCTGAAATGCACTAAGTTCAAATTTGGGCTTCTATACTGAGCCCATATATATTGAACAAACTTGAATCAGATCCACCCCACAATGCTGCATACCAAATATCAAAAGATTCTGCCTGCTGGATCTGGAGAAGAAGATTTTTGAAGAAATTTGCCTGAAATGCACTAAGTTCGAATTCGAGCTTCTATAGTGAGCCCAAATATGAATCCAGGTGGCCGATTTGAACAAACTGGAATCAGATCCACCCCACAATGTTGCATACCACATATCAAAAGATTCTGCCTGCTGGATCTGGAGAAGAAGATTTTTGAAGAAATTTGCCTGAAATGCACTAAGTTCGAATTCGAGCTTCTATAGTGAGCCCAAATATGAATCTAGGGAGCCGATTTGAACAAAATAGAATCAGATCCACCACACAATGTTGCATACCAAATATCAAAAGATTCTGCCTGCTGGATCTGGAGAAGAAGATTTTCAAAGAAATTTGCCTGAAATGCACTAAGTTCAAATTTGGGCTCCTATACTGAGCCCAAATATAAACCCAAGGAGCCGATTTGAACAAACTTGAATCAGATCCACCCCACAATGTTGCATACCCAATATCAAAAGATTCTGCCTGCTGGATCTTGAGAAGAAGATTTTCAAAGAAATTTGCCTGAAATGCACTAAGTTCAAACTTGGGCTCCTATACTGAGCCCAAATATAAACCCAAGGAGCCGATTTGAACAAACTTGAATCACATCCACCCCGCAATGTTGCATACAAAATATCAAAAGATTCTGCCTGCTGGATCTGGAGAAGAAGATTTTCAAAGAAATTTGCCTGAAATGCAGTAAGTTCAAATTTGGGCTCCTATACTAAGCCCAAACATAAACCCAGGGGGCCGATTTGAACAAACTTGAATCAGATCCACCCCACAATGTTGCATACAAAATATCAAAAGATTCTGCCTGCTGGATCTGGAGAAGAAGATTTTTTAAGAAATTTGCCTGAAATGCACTAAGTTCGAAATCGGGCTCCTATACTGAGCCCAAATATGAACCCAAGGGGCCGATTTGAACAAACTTGAATCAGATCCACCCTACAATGTTGCATACCAAATATCAAAAGATTCTGCCTGCTGGATCTGGAGAAGATTTTTTAATGTTTTTCCCATTGCCTACAGTGTTAAAAAGTGCTGACTCAGCACTTTTTCAAAGTCCCGAAACTATGCCCTATGATAAAACTGATGGCAATTTTTTTTTACCAATCCTTTCTGTTGGTCCTAAGGAAGCTGCACACCAAATAAAAATTCTCGGTGCCGTGGAGTTTTGGAGATATGGGCGTTTTAAATTTTTTCTATTTTTAGCTCCTGCGGTTCCCACGGGGCTGCGGAAAATTTTTTTTTGTGCATAAATCAAGTACCCATGACCCAATAAGCCCTCACATAAAATTTGGTTGAAATCGGCTTCTCGGTTCAGAAAATAGAAATTAGGGGCGGGGTCAAAATTTTTGCCCCTCCCATAACAACGCCAAATATTATCCCTCAAACTTCTCTTGAACAAATCTGAGTCTACACCTCAAAAGGAAGGTGCATACCATATATCAAGTCTCTGCTACTGCTGGTTCATGAGAAGAAGATTTACAAAGATTTTGGTGCCCCTTGGGGGCGTGGCACCACCCAGGAGGAGGGGCAACTTCATTTGAACAAATCTGAATTGGCATTAGGTAATAAACATTTAGCCAACATTTGAATAAAATTGGGCTAGTGGTTTAGGAGGAGATGTCAATAATGTAAAGTTAACGCCAGACGGACGACGGACGGATCACGATCAGTAAAGCTCCCGCTGAGCTTCGCTCAGGTGAGCTAAAAAAGTCCGGAAAACTGTAATTTTGATGAATTTTTCAGAGTCCAAGGGCCGTAATTTTGGTAAAAATTAGTAGAGCGGAACAAAATGCAAACTTGATCTGTAGGCCACCATGTTAGACTCACATACCAAAAATCAGCTCAAAATCTAGAAGCGTGTAGAAAAAAAGTCTGGAAAACAAGTAGGACTGACTGACGGACGGACCAGTCAAAAACATTATACCCCCGCAACTTCGTTGCATGGGGTATAATAAAGCAAGTAAAATGATGAAGAAGGCGACACAATACTGTAATGTTTTAAGTAGTAAAAGGGGCATAACTCTGGAAATACAAAATGGAGTTACCTGCTCTTGTCACTTGCACAATGGCAATTGGTGATCACCGTATGTGTAAAGTTTGAACAATATAACATGTAAAATGTTGGAGTAGTCGACACAATACTGTAATGTTTTAAGTACTAAAAGGGGGTGTAACTAAATACAAAAAAAGAGTTACCTGCTCTTGTCGCATGCACAACAGCAGTTGGTGATCAACATGTGTGTAAAGTTTGAACAATATAAAAGGTTGAAGGAAAAGGCAACACAATACTGTACTGTTTCAAGTACTAAAAGGGGCATAACTCTGGAAATACAAAATAGAGTTACCTACTCTTGTCACATGCACAACTGCAACTGGTGATCACCATGTATGCAAAGTTTGAACAATATTGCATGTAAAATGTTGAAGGAGTAGTCGACACAATACTGCAATGTTTCAAGTACTAAAAGGGGGCATAACTCTGGAAATACAAAATGGAGTTACCTGCACTTGTCACATGCACAACAGCAATTACTGATCAACATGTGTGCAAAGTTTGAACAATGTAGCATGTAAACTTTTGGAGGAGAAGGCGACACAAACGTTTACAGACGGGCAAATGGACGGATGGGCAGATGGACCGACAGATGGATGGATAGACAGATGGACAGAGGGATGGACAGATGGACAACACCATAACATAATATGTCTGTCAAATGATGGGCGTATAAAAAATGGGCACAGGAGATGACCAAAAGCACTAAGTGCTCAAAACGCATTCATCAACCAGTTCTCGACAAATAAACTGCATTGTGAGTAGGCACAAATAGATTCAAGAAGATTGCCACCAAGATTTGATAACAGGCACTCACAAAATTGGGGAGCAAGGGTGACAATGTGGAAAATAAACTACATTGTGGGGTGGCATAAATAGATTCATGAAGATTTGCACCAAGATTAGGCATCAGACGATATCCAAATTGGGAACCAGGGGTGCAAAAAAGTGATTGACTTGCTCAAAATTGCATTTATCAACCAATATTTGTCAAATATACTGTATTGTGGGAGTGGTACAAACAGATTCAGGAAGATTGCCACAATATTGGACGTTGGCTCCTTCCAAATTTGGGCATCAGGGGTGTTCAAAAGAATTGTTAAAAATCGCACTCATCAACTGATTTTTGCCAAATACTACATTGTGGGGTGGCAAAGATAGATTAGTAAAGCTTCCATTGGCATTGTACCCTCCTAAAATTGGGCATCTGGGGTACCGAAAAGTGCAGAGTTGCCCAAAATCGCATTCATCAACTAATTTTTGCCCAATAAACGGCGTTGAGGGGTGGCATGCTCAAAATCACATTTGTCAACCAATTTTCACAAGAAAAACTACATTGTGGGCTGGGACAAATAGATTCATGAAGCTTCCCATTACGATTAGGCATCGGACAATCCCCAAAAGGAGAACGAGGGGTGTCAAAAAGTGATCGAGTTGACCCAAATTTCATTCATCTACCAATTTTCACCAACAAACTGCATTGTGGGGTGGCAAAAACAGATTCATGAAGATTGCCACAAGATTGGAATTTCGCTCCTCCCAAATTTAGGCATCAGAGGTGTCCAAAAGTGCAGAGTTGCTCAAAATTGCAATCATCAATCAATTTTCGACAAAGAATAAAATAACCTGCATTGCGGAGTGGCACAAACAGATTCATGAAGATTGCCACTAAGATTGGGAATGGGTGGGGTGGCACAAACAGATTCATAGAAGCTTCAACAAAGTTTGGGCATTGGAACTCTCATGAAATTGGGCTCCATGGATGTCCAAAAAAGTAAGATTCTGCCTGCTGGATCTGGAGAAGAAGATTTTTGAAGAAATTTGCCTGAAATGCACTAAGTTCGAAATCAGGCTCCTATACTGAGCCCAAATATTAACCCAGGGAGCCGATTTGAACAAACTTGAATCAGATCCACCCCACAATGTTGCTTACCAAATATGAAAAAATTCTGCCTGCTGGATCTGGAGAAGAAGATTTTTTAAGAAATTTGCCTGAAATGCACTAAGTTCGAATTCGGGCTTCTATAGTAAGCCCAAATATGAATCCAGGGGGCCGATTTGAACAAACTTGAATCAGATCTACCCCGCAACATTGCATACCAAATATCAAAAGATTCTGCCTGCTGGATCTGGAGAAGAAGATTTTTGAAGAAATTTGCCTGAAATGCACTAAGTTCGAATTCGAGCTCCTACAGTGAGCCCAAATATAAATCTAGGGAGCCGATTTGAACAAACTTGAATCAGATCCACCCTACAATGTTGCGTGCCAAATATCAAAAGATTCTGCCTGCTGGATCTGGAGAAGAAGATTTTCAAAGAAATTTGCCTGAAATGCAGTAAGTTCAAATTTGGGCTCCTATACTGAGCCCAAATATAAACCCAGGGGGCCGATTTGAACAAACTTGAATCAGATCCACCCCACAATGTTGCATACCAAATATCAAAAGATTCTGCCTGCTGGATCTGGAGAAGACAATTTTTTAAGAAATTTGCCTGAAATGCACTAAGTTCGAAATCGGGCTCCTATACTGAGCCCAAATATGAACCCAGGGGGCCGATTTGAACAAACTTGAATCAGATCGACCCTACAATGTTGCATACCAAATATCAAAAGATTCTGCCTGCTGGATCTGGAGAAGAAGATTTTTTAATGTTTTTCCCATTGCCTACAGTGTTAAAAAGTGCTGACTCAGCACTTTTTCAAAGTCCCGAAACTGTACCCTATGATAAAACCGATGGCAATTGTTTTTTACCAATTCTTTCTGTTGGTCCTAAGGAAGCTGCACACCAAATAAAAATTCTCAATGCCTTGCAGTTTTGGAGATATGGGCGTTTTAAATTTTTTCTATTTTTAGCTCCTGCGGTTCCCACAGGGCTGCGGGAAATTTTTTTTTTGCATAAATCAAGTACTCATGACCCAATAAGCCCTCACATAAAATTTGGTTCAAATCAGCCTCTCGGTTTGGAAAATAGAAATTTTGGGCGGGGCAAAAAATTTTGCCCCTCCCATAACGACGCCAAGTATAGCCCCACAAACTTCTCTTGAACAAATCTGAGTCTACACCTCAAAAGGAAGCTGCACACCATATATCAAGTCTCTGCTACTGCTGGTTCATGAGAAGAAGATTTACAAAGATTTTGGTGCCCCTTGGGGGCATGGCACCACCCAGGAGGAGGGGCAACTTCATTTGAACAAATCTGAATTGGCATTAGGTAATAAACATTTAGCCAACATTTGAATAAAATTGGGCTAGTGGTTTAGGAGGAGAAGTTGATAATGTAAAGTTAACGCCGGATGGACGACGACGGACGCCGGACAGAAAGTGATTAGTAAAGCTCCCCTTGAGCTTCGCTCAGGTGAGCTAAAAATATCCACTTGGAAGAAAAGAAAGACAAACCTCAAAACCTGCACATAAAAGTAAAAAAAAGTATCACATTTGTTTCAAGGGGGTTAAAATTGAGAAAAATACCCTGTCACAGAACCACAATGGCAATATGCCAGTAAAGTGAAACTCTACTTGAAAAATATCCACTTGGAAGAAAAGAAAGACAAACCTCAAAACCTGCACATAAAAGTCAAAAAAGCATCACATTGTTTCAATGGGTTAAAATTGAGAAAAATACCCTGAAATGTTAAGGAAAACACCATGGCAATATGCCAGTAAGGTAAAACTCCACTTGAAGACAAAATTAAAACCTGTACACAAAAGTCAAAAACCTGCACAGAAAAGTCAAAAACCTGTACACAAAAGTCCAAAATTCAAGTAACTAAGCATGGAAAGGGTTGAATAAAATATTACTATCTCTGAAAAGCATGCAGACAAAAAAAAAATCCCCCCCCCCCAAAAATCAAAACCTGCACACAAAAGTGACATGGTCTTTTTCATGTCCGGAAAGCCAGCAAATCCAGGTAATTCAGAGAATATCAATTCAAGAAAAGCAGGAAAACCAGGATTCAGCAGTATTGGCCAACCCAGAATTCCAGGGATTTCTGGGTTTTAAACAAACCTGTCCGACCAAAAATTCCTAAATTTCCGGATTTCTAAGAATTCAACTGATGTTTCATTGATAACAAAATTCCTGATTTTTCAAGATTTCACAGACTTCATTTTATTTTGTCAGAAAAGAATTTCTGATTTTTCTGGGTTTCCTGGAATTCAGCATTTGTTACAAATTAAAAAATGTAATTAAAGTTCACAGAGAAATTCACACCTCAGTAATGCAATTTTTGCAGCTGATTGGATCAAGAATCTCTTGAATTCATGGACATATTTTTGCAACCCTTTACCTAACTCAACAGAAGATGACACAAATTTGGTTGTACAACTGGATATTTCCATTGTTTGCTTCAAAAACATAGCTCATGAGACCTTCAGTGAAATGAGCATATGTAGCTCATTGCACTGAGATTACAACAAATATGGATGTGTCATGGTACATGTATGCACCCTACATTTGAGAAATATTTATCCTTAGAGGAAGTTCATAAAAAATATAGATAGCCATACAACATTATGGTTATGCATTCAAGATTCAATATTTAAATTGGAATCATCAAAGACTGTGGGGAAAACAAGCTGGAATCAGGAATTACAAATCCAACTGAATGAAACCACCCATGAGATGTGTTGAAGTGAGAACGAAGATTTTGATGAAACAAATTGTTGACAGTTAACATTTTCACAACCTTTATCCATTAGGCTCTGAAGATTATTGTTTATAATTCAGAAGTGTATTATCAAGCTGAAAGACTGAATACTCACACGTCTAGGTTTATTTCCTTTCAGAATAGTCTCTTCACCAAAAATACAACATGGCTGAGATGTGAAACTTTTTCCTCCAATTTTAAATCATCTAATGGGGACAAATTATATATACATTATATATTTCTACTCCAACAGAGTAAAAATTCCAGACTTTTATGGGAAACCAGGAATTTAAAACACAGTCATCAGATGCTTTTTATGAGAAATCCTGATTTTTCAGGGAAATCAGGAATTTAAAATCAGGAAAAATACAGTAATTCTCTGGAAAAAAAGTTTTCAAAATAATTACTTCTTTTTCTTGAATTTTTCGAGCTTTGTCTTGATTATTCTCCCAGAATTCCCTGGAATTCCTGAAAACACGGAATAGAATTCACAGAGGCAGGAGTGGGGAAAATGCTGAATTGCTTAAAATTCCAGACATCAAATGATTTTTGTCAAATACTCTGCAATGCAGGGAGGTACAAATAGAATCATGAAGAGTTCCATAAAGACTGGGTACTAGAACCGTCCTAAATTGGGTACAATGGTGCCCAAAAGTGCCAAGTAGCTCAAAATCTCATTTATAAATCAATACTCGCCAAATAAACTGCTTTGTGGAGTAGCACAAACAGATTCATGAAGATGGCAACCAAGACTGGGCATCGGCCCCTCCCAAATTGGGCAGCAGGAGTACCCAAAAGGGTGGAGTTGTTAAAAATTGCATTCATCAACTGATTTTTGCCAAATAAACTACATTGTTGGGTGACAGGTAAATTAGTGGCACAAATAGATTCTTGAAGATTGCCACCAAAATTGGGCAAAGGACCCTCCCAAAAATGGGCACCAGGGTTTCCAAAAGTGTAGCTACTCAAACTCACATGTATAAACAGCTTTTTGTCAAATAAACTTCATTGTGGGGTGGCACAAACAGATTCATGAAGATTTCACCATGATTGTCCATCGGACACTCCTAAAATTGGGCATCATGGGTACCGAAATGTGCAGAGTTGCTCAAAATCGATTTCATCAACTAATTTATGCCAAATAAACTGCATTTCGGGGTGGCAGAAATAAATTCATGAAGATTACCCCAAGATTGGGCATAGCCATGTTTCCCCCCCCCCCCCAACCCCCCTGCCTCCAAAAGAAAATTCAGTACCAGGAGTGCCCAAATGTGCTAAAACGGTCTATAAATGTGGGAATTCAGTGAATGTGAGAGTAATTCTGTGACAAATTAATAAGATTCTCCAGTCAGTTATAAGAATATTGTTCTTTAACTTATTTGTAATTAACAGGTCAAATTTGCGATGATTGAAGGTATGATAAATTTAAAGGATTTAAGAGCTATCCACTTAACCCATCACCCAACACACATGATATCAAAATTACTGATTTCTAAAAATGTTCAAACAAATTCAACAAAACCATATCATGTGACCCCCCCTCGTTGGAATAAGCTTGACGAGTTCGTTTCATTGAGGGGTCACACAATATGCTTTTGTTGACATTTCATAAAAAAAAATATTTTTTTCTAATACTCAATTTGAAAATTATGCAGGTGGATGCGGCCGGTTTGTTGCATAAAAAGCGGGTTAAGTGAAATGATAAGCGATTAAACTGTACTGCGATATTTCCCCCTGGATATTTTTCATCGCGGGAGGGGGGATTATAGGATATCCCCCCAGGAGAGATTTCCAAGGATATCTTCTTCCAACTAACCTTTTTGTTCCAACAGTGTAGACACACTTGACTCTATGCACCCTGGATATCTTTTTCCACCAACTGAAAAAAAACCCAAAAAACATTTTAACTAATAGATGAAGATTTGAACATTTATTTACTCAAATCTTATCAAATTAGAATTGCCAAAAACAACAATCATTTGGAAAAAAATAAAAAGGTCAATTAATACTTTCACCCAATCAAGTCAAATTTTAACAAGGTTCCTGCACTTATTTTGTTATGAAATTCAAGGGTTTTCCAGGAGTATCTGGTTAAATTTTCCATGGTTTTTCAAGCACCACTCACTACTAAATACCCAAGTACACTATGAAATGTTTGCTCGGCAAATATGAAGAACATACATGTAATGTTTGACATCATACTTAGAAATGAATTCTGCGAGAACTTTCTAAATGTGATGGTTAGAATATACGTATGTTGTTACCAACATAGGATTGATAGAATGTGACAACTAATACTGAAAAACAATACTTAGGTAATAGAATTTGACCACTAATACCAAGGATAATCTGTAATGTAATTAGATCTATGACAGTAATTTTAACATCAATATTTTATTTCTCCAATGGGACCATTCACACTGTATAATGTATTGTTTATTTGTCTTTGTACTAGCCCCTCCCCTCACCAATATTCCACAAACTGCCCCCCTCCCCCCCCCCCACCACATTTCCTGGCCCTAGGGGTGCTCAAAAGTGCAGAGTTGCTCAAAATCGTATTCATCAATCGATTTTTGACATCAATTCGATTCATGAAGACAGCCAAAATATTGGTGTTGGCTCCCCCAAAAATGGGCACTAGGAGTGCCCAAAAGTGCTGAGCTGTTCAAAATCGCATTCATCAATCAATTTACACCAAATAAACTGCATAGTACGGTGGCACAAATAGGTTCAGGAAGATTCCCATCAAGATTAAGCATCGGGCACTCCCAAAATTTGGCACAAGGGTGCTCAAAGGGGCCAAATTGCTCAAAATTCGAATTCATGAGATAATTTCAACAAAACAAACTGCACTGTGGGGTTCCACAAATAGATTCAAAAAGAGTGCCATCAAGATTGGGCATTGACCCTTCCAAAATTGGGCACCAGGTGAGCCCAAAGTGCTGAATTGCTCAAAATAGCATTCATCTTCCAATTTTCACAAAGTAAACTGCATTATGGGGTGGCACAAACAGATTCATGAAGATTGCCACTAAGTTTGGGCATTAGACCCTTCGTGCCCAAAAGTGCCAAGTTGCTCAAAGTCACATTCATAAACTTACATTTGCCAAATAACTGCATTGCAGGGTGCACAAACAGATTTATGAGGATTGCCACCAAGACTGGGCATTGGCAAAATTGGGCACCAGGGGTGCCCAAAAGTGCAGAGTTGCTCAAAATTGCATTCATCAATCGATTTCTGACAAGTAAACTACATTATGGTGTGGTACAAATAGATTATGAAGATTTCCACCAGGACTGGGCATCAGCCCTTCACCAAATTTGTGCACCAGAAACGCCAAAAAGTGATGAGTTGCTCAAAATTGCATTCCTCAATAAATTTTTGACAAATAAACTGCACTGTGGGCCAGCATAGATAGATTCATGAAGAATGCTACCAAGATTGGGCATTCTACCCTCCCATATTTGGGGCACCAGTGGTGCCAGAAAATGTCGAGCTGGTCAAAATTGCATTCATCAATCAATTTTAGCCAAATAAACTGCATTGTGGGGTGGCACAATCAGATTCATGAAGATTGCCACCAAGATTAGGCATTAAACTCTACCAAAATCGAGCTCGAGGGGTGCCCAGAAGTGAAAAGCAGCTGAAAATCAAATTCATGAACTGATTTTCTCCAAACAAACTGCATTGTGGGGTGGCAGAAATATATTCAAGATTGCCACCAAGACTGAGCATCTGACCCTCCTCAAATTGGGCATCAGGGGTTCCAGAAATAAATGAATTAATGAATTTTCCCACCAAGATTGGGCAACAGCCCCTCCCAAAATTGGGCACCAGAAGCATGCAAAACTGCAGACATTAACCGATTGTTGCCAAATAAAGTGCTTTGCAGGGTGGCACAAATAGATTCATGAAGAGTGCCATCAAGACAGGGCATTAAACACTCCATAAATTGGGCACCATGGTGCAGAAAAGTGCTGAGCAGCTTAAAAACATATTCGTCAACCGATGTTCACCAAATAAACTGCATTGCGGGGTGGCAAAAATAGATTCATGAAGATTGTCACCAAGACTGGAGATTGGACCCTCTTAAAATTGGGCACTAGGGATGCCCAAAAGAGCAGAGTTGCACAAAATCGCATTCATCAATCGATTTTTCCCAAATAAACTACATTGTTTGCCAACAAGATTGTGTATCTGACCCTCCCAAAACTTAGCACCAGGGTACCCTAAAGTGCCAAATTGCTGAAAATCACATTCAACCAATTTTTGCCAAATAAACGG
Organism: Pictodentalium vernedei; assembly: GCA_031216915.1. Lineage (NCBI taxonomy): Eukaryota > Metazoa > Mollusca > Scaphopoda > Dentaliida > Dentaliidae > Pictodentalium > Pictodentalium vernedei. The sequence continues at coordinate 468,320,311 of CM062297.1, forward strand.
CATTGAGGGGTGGCACAAGTTGATTCATGAAGATTGCCACCAAGATTGGGCATCTGATCGTCCTTAAAATAAGCCCCAGAGGTGCTCAAAAGAGACGATTTGCTCAAAATCACTTTCATCAACCAATTATTGCGAAAGAAACTGCATTGTCGGCCAGCACAAACAGATTCATGTAGACTGCCACAAAGATTGGGCATTGAACCTTCCATTTTTGGGGCAAGTGCCAAGTTGCTCAAAATCGCATTCATCAACCAATTATCACCAAACAAACTGCATTGTTGGGTGGCACAAATAGATTCATAAAGATAGCCACCAAGATTGGACATCAGACTCTCCTAAAACTGGGCATGCCGGGTGCACAAAAATGCAAAACTGCTAAAAATCACTTTCAAAAAATGATTTTCTCCAAACTGCATTGTGGTGTGACAGAAATATATTCATGAAGATTGCCACCAAGACAGAGCATTGAAAACCCCCCAAAATTAGGCACCAAAAGTGCCCAAAATGCAGAGTTCCGAAAATAGATTCATGAAGTTTCCCACAAAGATTGGGCAATGGAACATCCCAAAACATGGCACCAGGAGTGGGCAAAAATGCTGAATTGCTCACAATTCCAGACATCAATCGATTTTTGCCAAATACACAGCATTGCAGGGTGGCACAAATAGACTGATGAAGAGTGCCGTCAAGATTGAGAACTAGACCGTCCCTACATTGGGTACCATAGAGCCCAAAAGTGCTGAGTAGCTCAAAATCGCATTTATAAACTGATATTTGCTGAATAAACTGCTTCGTGGAGTGGAACAAACAAATTCATAAAAAAGGGGCACCAAGACTGGGCATCGGCCCCTCCGAAAATTGGGCACCAGGAGTACCCAAAAGTGTGAAGTTGCTAAAAAATCGCATTCATCAACTGATTTTGGCCAAATAAACTACATTGAGGGATGGCACAGATTCATGTTGCTTCCAACAATGATTGGGTTTTGTACCATCCTGAAATTGGGCACCAGGGATGCCCAAATGGGCCAAGTTGCTCAAAATCACATTCATCGATCAATTTTTGACAGAAAAAAACTGCATTGTGGGTTGGCACAAATAGATTCCTGAAGATTATCACCAAGACTGGGCATCGGCCCCCGATCAAATTTGGGCAGAAGTGCCTGAAAGTGAAGAGTTATTAAAAATAACATTCATCAACCGATTCATGCAAAATAAACAACATTGTGGGGTGGTACAGATAGCTTCATGAAGCTTTCAACAAAGACTGGGCATTGGACCCTAACAAAACTGAGCACCAGGGATGCCAAAAGTGCAGAGTTGCTAAAATTCACATTCATCAATAGATTTTCACCAAATAAACTGGCACAAATAGATTCATGAAGATTGCCACCTGGATTGGGCATCAGATCCTCCCAAAACTGGCCACCAGGGGTGCCCAAATGTGCTGGGTTCCTCAAGATCGCATTCATCAACCAATTTTTGCCGAACAAACAACACTGTGATGTGGTACAGATAGCTTCATGAAGCTTTCAATAAAGACTGGGCATTGGATCCTCACAAAACTGAGCACCAGGGATGCCCAAAAATGCACAGTTGCTCAAATTCACATTCATCAATAGATTTTCACCAAATAAACTGGCACAAATAGAATAATGAAGATTGCCACCAAGATTGGGGATTGGATCCTCCAAAAATTGGACTCCAGGGGTGCCCAAAAGTGTAAATTTACTAAAAATTGTGTTGATTTTCATCAAACAAATTGCATTGTGGAGTGGCACGAATAGATTCATGAAGACTGCCACCAACATTGGGCATAAGCCTGCAGCTGGGCATTGGGCAGCAGGGCACTAGAAATACCCAAAGTGCAAATTCACTAAAAATTGCCTTCATTAACTGATTTTCACCAACCAAACTGCATTGTGAGGTGGCACAAATAGATTCATGAAGATTGCCGTCAAGATTGAGTACTGTGACCTAACAAAATTGGGCACCAGGAGTGCCAAAAAGTGACGAGTTGCTGAAAATTGCATTTGTCAAATGATTTTTGCAAAACAAACTACATTGTGGGGTGGAACAAACACAGTCATGAAGATTCCCACCAACATTAGTCATCGTATGATACCCAAATTGGGCACCAGGGGTGGAAAAAAAGTGACAAATTGCTCAAAATCGCATTCATCAACCAATTTTAACAACATAAACTGAATTGTGGGGGTGGTACAAACAGATTCATGAAGACTGCCACAAGATTGGACATTGGCTCCATCCAAATTTGGGCATCAGGGGTGTTCAAAAGTGTGGAATTGATCAAAAACAAATCCATCAACCGATTTTTGACAAATAAACTGCATTGTTGGGTGTCTCAAATAGATTCATGAAGATTATCACCGAGACTGGGCATTGGCCCCTCCCAAAATTGGGCACCAGGAGTACCCCAAAGTGTGGTGATGCTAAAATCGCATTCATTAATCAATTTTCGCCAAATAAACTGAATTGTGGGGTTGGTACAAACAGATTCATGAAGACTGCCACAAGACTGGACATTGGCTCCTTCCAAATTTGGACATCAGGGGTGTTCAAAAGTGTTGAATTGCTCAAAATTGAATTTATCAACTGATTTTTTACAAATAAACTGCATTGTTGGGTGTCTCAAATTGATTCATGAACATTGCCACCAAAACTGGACACTGGCTCCTCCCAAAATTGGGCACCAGGAGTACCCAAAAGTGTGGTGCTGCTAAAATCGCATTCATCAACTGATTTTGCCCCCAAAAAACTAGATCGTGGGGCGGCACAGATAGATTAGTAAGGCTTCCACTGATTGGGCATTTGATCCTCTGAAAAATGGGTACTAGGTGTTCCCAAACGTTCCAAGTTGCTCAAAATCGCATTTATCAACTGATTTTCACCCAGGTTTCCTGCACTAAATTGAGAAGTGAATTCCAGGAGTTTCCAGGACATTCAGATCAATTTTTCAAGGAGTTTCCAGGAGTCAGCTGGGTGAACTTCAAGGGGTTTTCACTGAGTATAAAGCGACCATGTGTTGGGAAGAAGGAAAAATGTTAGGAGTTGAATTAATCCAGTGGTGGGACCAGTGTTTTCTAAATATGTGGCACAAGTAATATTAGGGAGGGGGGGGGGGCAGGAGTTACAAGTTATTTTAAGAAGGGCACAACCAGAATCTGGGGTGAGTGCTATGCTGTTGGCTAGTCTGTGGGCTTTCTTTGACCCGATTCAGGTACCTGGCTCGAGACAGAGAAAGCCCACAGACTAGCCAACAGCATAGCTCAATACCCCATGGGTACCTGGGCAAATTTTTGTCAAAATTTTTGGGGGGTGGCATATGGAAAATTTAGAGGGCAAATGCCAGGAAATTAGCTGCCAGGGATCTGACAAATGGTGTTCAGTCAGTTGGTAAATTTAATGTTGTTTCCCTGCATTTCAGGGTAGCAGCATTAAGTTTACCACTTACTGTGTACCTAATATTGATTGATGATTTCATTTCAGGTAATTTGGATTTTCCTGAAAGGAAAATCTATTTGGTATTGCCAAGATTATTATTATTATTATTTTTTTTTTTTTTTCCCAACACATCGGGGAAAGAGTTTTCTCGAAAACGGTCTTTAAGATTTTTTTCAAACTTTGCACGATCAATGACGGCCATGAGTTCTAATAAATAAAACCATCAGTATTTGGGGGAAAATGTTTCTTGGTGGGCAAAAACACCCAAAGCTTGGTAGGCCAATATCTCATGAAGGAAAAAAGCTATCGGCTTAATTTTTTGACAGACTTGTCAGAATTACTCTTGTCTAAAACAAATATAATCGGTATTTTTTTCCATTTTTTATGTTTTCTGCCAAAATTTTTCACAAAACGGAAAGTTATCTCAAAAATCGGCCATTTTGGATTGAAATATCGAGATTTAAATATAAAGAGCCCTCTAAAAGGGTTCCAAATTGAAGGAAGTACTCCTGCTTTATAAAAAAAATCGAAAAAATTTCGTTTCGATTTTTCGTTATTCCAAAATGGCGGACAAAAAATAAAAAAAAAATTTTTTTTTTATTTTTTATGTGTTTTGTTCAATTTTGAGACGAAAAAAACAAAATTTTTTACACTGAAAATTTTCGGTCCAGTTCAAACTTCAAAATTTTTGACCAAAATTCGGAAATTTTTGTTTTTGTTTTTTATGTGTTTTGTTCAATTTTGAGACGAAAAAAAATTATTTTTTTTTTTACACACCACCACCAAGAAACGAAAATTGGTCTTCAGACTGGTACTTTGACCTAATTATACTGTACTACTGGAGTGGGTTAAAAGCGGCGGTGATTGCGAATGTGTAGCGCATATATGGGTAAAAAGATTCCCCATAGTTTGGAAGCACAATTTTGTTGCGCTTGCCTTCGGGCGGTCACCAAAAGTACACTCTCAGCCTCTTAATGGTCCGTACACCCTCTTTTTGGCATGAGAATACTCGGCGTTCTTGACTCATATAAGGATTTCGTGATTCATATGGCATCATTCACGGTCTATTTAAACCTTTCCCCACCCCATGGGAATAAGGTTTTATTTCACTTGGCTTCTGATGGCTGGAGAACTACCACTCCGGTTCGGACTTTTCGACCAAAATCCGGAAATTTTTGTTTTTGCTTTTTTATGTGTTTTGTTCAATTTTGAGACGAAAAATTTTTTTTTTTTTTTACACTACACCAAAAAACGAAAAATCGGTCTTCAGACTGGTACTTTGACCTAACTATACTGTACTACTGGAGTGGGTTAAAAGCGATGGTGATTGAGAATGTGTAGCCCATATATAGGTAAAAAGATTCCCCATAGTTTGGAAGCACAATTTTGTTGCGTTTGGCTTCGGGCAGTCGCCAAAATACACTCTCGGCCTTTCAACGGTCCGTACACCCTCTTTTCGGCATGAGAATACTCGGTGTTCTTGAATTGTATAAGGCTTCCGTGATTGAAATGGCAACATTCACGGTATCTTTAAACCTTTCCACACCTCATGGGAATAGGCTTTTATTTCACTTGGCTTCTGATGGCTGGAGAACTACCACTCCGATTCGGACTTTTCGACCAAAATCCGAAAATGTTTGTTTTTGTTTTTTTATGTGTTTTGTTCAATTTTGAGACGAAAACAATTTTTTTTTTTTAGCTGGAAATTTTTTGGTCCGGTTTGGACTGAAATTTTTTGATAAAAAAACAAACTTTTTTTTTCGATCACCACTTTGACCTGACAAAACTGTACTACGAGACGGGTTAAAGTGGCCGTTATTCAGAATTTGGATGTTGAGGCTCTTCCTCCACCCGTAAAACTATGCAACGCGACTGCCCACACCCTTCCCCCCCAAGGCAAACACTCATTAGACTCTACAGACTTTGGCGTCCAAGCCAGAAAACACGTCTGAAAAACATTGATCATTTTGCACCCGGTGACCTCAACTTCAGTGAACGTTGTTCATAATGTTACATGGTATTCTGTATCCTAAACTGACATCGAAAGTAGAACACTGAGAGTCTGTTATTTTTTAAGGGAATGTGACTCCAGCTACTCATTCCCTCCCCCGCCCTCATTGAATTTGATGACGGTGGCAATTCCGACGGTATTGCCTGATTGCTAATAACTGTGTAGACATTACATAGCAACATATCCCTAATTAGCCTGGCTGCCATTACTGAATCAGACTGTATCAAATTTTTGTGGCAATCCACGAAGCGATTTGGAACAATTCTCATACGTATAAGGCTCATCATTACAAACAATATTTATGCGAACCCTCAAAAACTTCGCACAAACCGTCGGGGATTTCGAAGCAACCCATTTTTCGTTCGCGTATTTTTCAATTCAGGCGACCTCCAGGCGAACCAAACGATCGTTCGCTTAAAAAGCAGGCCTACTGTGTTAACCATTGACTAAATGCAGAGCCATGACAAGCCTCATATGAGGCATTATGAGGCTCTAGAATAGTTATCAGAGACTCCTATTCAAAAAAATTGGGAAGGGGGGGGACCCCCTCCAATACCCTCCCTCAACTCGGCGGGGCTGTGCATTTTGGGTATGCCTAATATATTACAGACTTTGGGTCCAAGTTCGAATTAGCCTTAGGTACACAATTGTCCCCTCTCCCCACACCCATGTCAAATTTTTAAATACTGCTGACTTCGGGCTGGGGAAGTTGCCTTCTGGTACCCCGCGTTTCAATTTCAGGCTTTCACCATAAGAGCTCACGGCATAGATAAATAACTGAGAATTATTCATCTACCCTGCGACGTACATGTAGATAAGAAGCAACAGGAAGGGTTGGGGAAATATGACCAATGTCTTGTGGAATTCCCCTAAAGTGACAACAGAATACACGATTGGTTAATCTTGATTTTATAGGCCTACACATGTTGTGGTCGTACAAATCCATGTTTGTCATTGTCAGAATGGCAGGAGGGCCATAATGTTCCACCTAGAATGGGTCCAGGTGGGCCATTTTTGGTCCACCTTAATTCATTAAAAGCGGGCGACTTTCTTGAGTTGACACGAAGTTAGTTGAGCTTTGCCAATCCAGTGAATAGTGATGTCCCACAAATATCAAATAGTTTACCTTGGGTACCGGCAAGAAATTTGGTGAAAAAAACACCAAAGAATAATACATAGTGGTAAATATATTGGAAGAATTTTTACTCAATAAAGAAATATTTTGATATGCTGTTATTTCTAAAACAAAACGTTTCAAAAAACGGAATTGTGAAAGCAAGAAAGAAACTTGGAATCCAATGCTGAAAACAAAGCTCTGCGCATCAAGGGAGAGTACTCATCACAATTCTCTTGCCAAAGCCATCTGTTTCAAAAACGCATTGTCATTCACTTCACGTGGTTAGAAGCCTCTGCACTGCTCAACACGGCGTAATGACAATTTGTGTCTGTCACATTGAGACATGCTGGCACTCGGATCTAAATACATGCATTTATGACAGAGAACAGTTATATTCAGAAAAATATGCGCTTTTAGATTATACAGGGTAGGCGTTCAGTGTCATTTTACGTTTTGAGTGAAAAATCATTGAAACTTTGGGGTGTCTGATTACAGGAAATATCCAGACAGTTACCTACCTGCAAAACCCATTTGCTTTCTAACATTCTGACATGGAAGCCAAAAGTAATACAGCACCACGAAGGCCTGGAATTACACTTCTGAATGGGAATTACAACTGACATGGATTTACTGCCAAATGTCATCCACTCGTTGACATTTAATGAGGTTGACATAGTAATAACGCGCAGTTTGAAATGGCTATGGTTGTTCCAATGTATGGAGCCTTGGCGGTCAGTACAGAATTTCATTAGATGCGACCTATGGGAGCTGGCATACTGCATAGAGGTCCTGCCGACATTGCTCCTGTTTTGATTCAGTAAAGTAGCCACGGAATTAAGGGGGGAGGCAGGGGGGGGGGGGGGGGGGCAAGTCCCCTAAATGTTCCCCCCCCCCAAAAAAAATAAAAAATAAAAAAAATTAATAGTAATTTATATATTTTTTAAACTTACCAATGACCCAGACTTAGCTGGTGCTAACTCTAAAATATCTGGGGCCAAATGCAAATTTTACCCCCCCAATCCCCAAAATTTGCATCTAAAACCAAAAATTACATGTCCTATATGGTCCTCCATACTTGTACTCCACTGCGCATGCGCAGTGTCAAGTAGGTCTCGAAACTGCCACCAAAAGTCATTCTCACAACCAGTGCCAGGTACGCGTTATGTACGCAGCGGGGAGGCAAGAGTTCCCAACTCCTGGGAGGGCCATTCCCGTCTGGGTCATTGTTAAGTATAAAAAATATATAAATTACTATAAATTTTTTAAGATTATTATACTGTACCAATGACCCAGACTTAGCTGAATAGTAAAAAGGTTGGAGGGCCTAGGACATAAGGAAAATCCAATAGACTCAATTACCTATAACAAACCTATCCCCTCAATGAGAAATGGAGAGATAGGCTAAATGTATTTTTCTTATTTGTATCAAAAAAGAAAGACACAACACCAATCTGTAATTGAGCACAATAACATCTAGTATAACCCTTTATACTAATATTTTTGAAAGGAAAGCCAATAAATACGGGAGTCAAGCGAAATGAGACTCTATATACTCATTAAAAAGTGTTAGAAGAATGTATATTAACGCCCAATTAATCACGTGATATATACAGATACTTCACACCAATCAACACTTGAAAAATATTACACTGATGAGTAAACATAAGCTTTACCCTTTAAAATTATCTCGGAACCGACTCGGAATAACTGACTCCAAGGGAGGTATTCCCTTGCTTTACACTATAAAGCAGGTGAACCAAGGGAACACCAGCCCCCCCCCCCCCACCCCCCCCCCTTTCCCTTGCCCTGAATCAAATACTCCAGAGCACAGAGGGTAGCAGGACAAAGTCACTGCCAGAACCGAAAGCCTATACACAAAGTTGCCACTGTTTAGTAGACGACATTCTGAGTAATAGATCTGCAGAAATGACTCAATATTCTCAGACACAAAATCATGAAAATGGAGGGCTAAGACCAATATGTAGCCCTCATTAGATCTGTAATATCAACATTATTAGCTTAAGCCTATGATGTAGAAGAACTCTTACTTCATGAGATTAAAACCAACGCACAGACTGCTGAATGAAGATATAATCATTAGCAGACCTGATAGTAGATTGAATCCCTCTGACCATAGAATGGACCGCAATGTGCAGGAAGCTTCCACGGCATGTCCCACAACAGACGCCTGAGTAAATTAATCCTCAGTCTTTGTGGATATAGAGGAGCTACCAACAGAATTGCATTGAAATAATTACAATGAGCAATATCGGCTAAATCAACGGCATTGGAAGATACGTATATCTTATTATTCCGTTTCACAAGATCGATAGAGCGTCTACTGCAAACGCTCGAAAATCCAAACATTGTGACATCTACATCTGCAAATGATTGTTGAGATGCGTCGCGAAAAAGTCGATCATTGGCCGCTCTCCTGGTAGCCATCTGATTGAATACTGGTTTGTTGAAAGTCCATTCTGGTGGCAACAAATGGCCCCTCTGTGAAGGGAGTCCGCTAATACATTCAGACGACCCGGAATATGACGGACGAATAGAAGAACTTGATGTTCTAGTACCAATCGAAAGATTTCTTCCGTTAACATGAACAGGATGGAATGAGAGCTCCCATAATTCCGAAAATATGCTAATACCATTGAGTTGTCGGACAGAATTAGCATATGAGCATTCCGAATAACGTTCATCAATAACGTAGCGCAAGCCAAAATGACATCATTCTTGATGTTTATGTGCTTGATAAGGAACTACGGAAACAAAAGACCCTGGCACTTCAAATCCGTTGGGTTTAATGAAACTACCCAAAGTGTTTGACTGACATCCGTCAAAACTGTAAAACTCGGATCCGGCAATTGCAGTGGAACTACTTGAGTTAAGCACTGAAAACTTGCCCAAGTCTGAATCTCTTATTCACTTGATTTGACAAGATGTCCGTATCGAGCGAAAAAATCTTCACCCTCCAATTCTGAATTAAAAGAAAATTGGAGAGGAGAAATGCGTAACCGCTCCATTGGAATAAAATCACGGCAGTTCTGCACAACGTATCAGTCACATGAGATCTCTCGCTGAGACCTTGTCTGAGCGAAGACAATAGCGACTATAACAACTGATTAATTTCGCTCTGGTTAACGGCAGACGAATGAGAATGTTATGCGTCTCGAAGCTCATCCCCCAGTGGGTAAATGACTTGGACAAAACCAGATCCGACTTCTCCTCGTTTACATATGAAACCGAGCCGTCGGATCAATAGAAGCAGAATCTGCACATCGTTCTGAAGCGTTAACTTGTTGCCACACCTCTGAAGAATGTTGTCCAGGTAGGCCGACGTTACCGCTGACGAATGAGCTCGGAAATGAGTCATTACCGAGTTTGTTATTCGAGTGAAAGCCCAGGAACTAGATTCAGACCAAAACACACTGGTCGGTGCTGAAACACAATTCCTATGATAAAGAAGCAAAGATACTTTCTGAACGCCTGATGTACCATGACGTGAAAGTATGCAACTAGAAATCTATGCATGTAGCAAAGTCGTCCACCCGAATACTCGCTCTGACCGATCAGATGGACTCCATACAGAAACTTGGAGTCACGATCAGCTTGTTATCCAGCTCAGAATATGAGTGGACGGAACGAGCCGTCTGGTTTGGAACCAGAAAAGGATGGTTGCAGAAGCCCGGAAATTCCTGGATTTGTACGATCTCTATCGCGATCATTCCAGAAGAGACTGTACTTCTGATGGAAGCGAGCATCTATTCTACTGACTGACATAAGGTGAGCCCAAGTTGGACTCTGAGTTAACAGAGGATTTCGTTTGAGGAACAATTAATCCTTCCGAAATCACCCCTTGAATCCAAGGGACGTCCGTAATCTAATCCCAAATCATTAAGAAACTTGACAGTCTTCTGCTCACTAGTACACGATAGAGGTTAAAACCATTACCTCCTGGTCCTGCAAGGCTTGTGGAAGTAGAAGCCATGTCCTCCACGGCCCGCACCTCGCCTCGTCGACCTAGAGGCGTCTGACAGATCTCGGTCAGAATTACGGCCCCTATCTGAGTCGCTACCCTGACGGTCTCTAGAATAAGACTTAGAGGATGCATAGGAACCTCTGTAGGAACTTCCCTTGGACGTATTCGTCCCAGAAGTGCCTGTCTTACTCTTCTCTGCTGAATCCGACTATATGGAATTAATAGCAGAGAGTCTAAAGCTTTCTTAGTTAAATGATCATAAACTGCGGAAAGCTTGTCGTCGAAGAAAACTCTCCGGAGACCGGTGCGACTCAGAGAGAGTTTTTCACCTTACTATCTACATGGGTGGATGCAGCCAGGGCCGCGTCACGTCTAACCAACTCCATATTGCCACTAAAGGATGGAGTTTTATGTGAGGTGCTTGAAAGAACTCTTAAGGAGGTTGTACATCCTAGAATTCTTTTCATTTAGACGTAATGATAACGTTCTGGTAAGGTGATCTGCGTACGATTATGCGTCTAAGCTGTCCCTGCTAGACGATATTGTTATTTCCAACATCGTGGTTGGAATTGACATAGACGACAGTAAAACAATACTAGTTCCTGAACTGGTCGTCTGGATGCAGAGAACTCTCAGAATGCTCTGTCCTGCCGTTTCAAAATATTCAATGAAATGATGAAAGGCAGATGTAGAGCCTATTGCCGATAAGAAAACTGACCTGCCCATTTAGGTAGCAAGTTATATAAATATAGCGTCATTCAACAGATCAAATGTCCGTGAAACATATCTGGACTATGTCGGAATGGAGGGATGATGTCCCTAAACCGATTAAGAATTCTATATCCAGTGGCGCTATCCATTTCTTATCCAGCAACGCAGCATTTTGGTCCGGAGGAACAACGTCCGATGATAATGCCGGATGCACTCTACGACAATTATGTTGTTCCAAAAAGGGAAAATACAACTTATCCGTATCCCTTTCACCATCCTGTCGGACCACTTGAAAATCTTGGTCGTCCGTGCCTGAACCTGCAGCGGAACGTACCAACCCAGCTTCGTTGGATAATTCCTGATCTGACAGAGATACTGTCAGATGCTGGGACGCTGCGATAATTTGTGCTATCTGCGATTGCATATCCGCAACAGAGGCTTGTGGAGCTGCGCTCTTATTTGATTTAGCCGCTGGAAGACGTTCACTCCTGCATACCTCTAATATGCGAACGCCCTGAGAATGAAGGCCTCATATCCTTGGCTACCGGATGGTGTGACCTGGTCCCCGAAGAATCCCTGAACGGCGATGGTGGTTGAATATCACAGGTCACATAGCCAAGGTGCGGTCGCTTGTGCTGCCGTGAGGATGAGGAAGCCGAAAGAACAGTCTGTCTGGACTGTCTATGTAATGGAGTGTCCCGAGCGCTAGATGTATACTCCGACAGAGGAACATTTTGTACCACAACATCTGAGCCCAGATGTTGTAATACGAGAGAGGGACCTCTCTCGCTCGCCGCCCGGATGGACCTGGACGAGCTAGGAACCAACCTTAAATAGGCTTCCTCCGTACCATCCTCATATCCGTCGTCACTGGGTGTGCACATTGTATTTTATAGTCCTCGCAACACCCAAATCTCCTTCCTGGGCCGCAACGGATGAACCCGAGTGCTGAGCCATTCGGTGAATGGTCGCGACACCGGGCGAGCATAGCGGATGCCAACGCCATCGATAGTACTACGGAACTCCAGGCAATTGACGTATCTACATGAGCACTTTTGCCGCTAACTCTTCATTTGACTGTGACAACGGAAGCACACTTAAGAAGACATCATGGTAACATCACCCTGTTTATGTTACTCCACGAGACCTGTGGAGCCATGGTCATACGTGAATTATCCGCTGGAATCTCCCGGGACGTTCATTCCTGCATTTATATAATATGCGAACGTCCCCACTGGAAAGGTCTCGTATCCTTGGGTAGCAGATGGAGTGACCTGGTCGACATGTATTCCTTGGTCGGCGAAGAAGAGCACAATGGACATTCAATCCTGCATTTATATAATATGCGAACGTCTCCTTGAAATCTGTGGTCACATAGCCAAGGTGCGGTCGTGTGTGTTGATGAGGATGAGGAAGCCAATATAACAGCCGCGTCGGACTGTCATGCGACGTAGCGTCCTGAACAGGAGGAGTGGACATAAGCTCCGGCTAAATGAACAACATACAAAAACATTGCAGCACAGATGTTGATGCAAGAGAGAGGGAGCCTCTCCCGCTCACGGTCTGGGGGACCTGGACGAGCTAGCTATCGAACTGACAGGCTTCCTCCGTACTATCCTCGGATCCGTCGTTGCTGGGTGTGCACATCTTAAGTTTTATAGTGCTCGAATCACCCAATCTGCTTCCCTGGACCACAACGAACTAACCCGGGTGCCGTACCATTCTTATTTCCTGGTAAATGGACGCGACACCGGGCGGACTAGCGGGCGACAATGCCTTCGATACAACTAGCTAACTCCCAGCAATTGTTGTAATACCTTGAGCACTTCCCGCTAGCCCTAATATTGCAACGATGGAGACAGTTACTGAAGACATCACGGAAACATCACTCTGAGTTCTGAAAAAGAAACTGATAATATACAGTGACCGTACGCAGAGCAAGAATTAATTCGACTACATTGACCATAAGAAACACAATGAACTCGTGAATTAGAGGAAGATATCCTCGAATTACGATAGAATATTTTTTCATATTATTCGCACTAACTCTTGAAATGAATATACATAATATATTATAATTCATTATAACATTTCAAAAGAAAATAATTAAAAAAAAAAAATTTTTTTTGAAAATATTTTCAGAAGAGCCCAAGTTCCCAATGGGAACCCTGAGCCCAAAAAAGCCTAAGTGTGGACAAAAATTTTAAATCATTTTGAAAAAATTAATGTAACACTTATGGACAATATTAATGTATCTTGCTATGAACTAAATTAAGCAGAAGCCAAGTAATCACTGTCAAAAGCAACAGTTGTCAACATAAGCAAAATTGTCAACAACCCGGAAACATGACTCCAGGCACTAAAACAAACATGGCCCGAAATCAGTTACCAATTTAAACACTCTCTGATGCAAAACAGAGAAGAGAACTGTAGAGCATCAGATGATAGATGCAGACCAAAACGCCTCAACACCCCTAGGGCGAGGACGTAAACATGGGGAAAAAACAGAAAATAATTCTGTTTCCAAGCCAAAACTCCCCCAAAAAATTTAGTAATAAACGTTACAAAAAATAAGTCAAAAGCATGGGAGAATAGCTAGGGGGGAATAAAGGAAATGGAGAGAGGAAATACTAATTAAAAAATGGAAAATTCATAGCAAGAATGACCACAATAAGGTCATGCCACGAAAATAGGTAACATGAATAATTTCGTAAAATAATTATAAGTTACAGCCCTGAACATTTGTTTCCACTGTTTTTTCCTCTCCATGTTCTATTTCCACCATATATCCACCATTTCTCTCATAATCATGCGTCTGGCATCCTTTAAACTGAGATTTACAAGCACAAATATCAGTCAGTTGTAACTGAATTGAGGGCCAAACAAAGAATGACTTTTGGCGGCAGGTTCGAGACCTCCTTGCCACTGCGCATGCGCAGTGGAGTAAAAGTATGGAGGACCATATAGGACATGTAATTTTTGGTTTTAGATGCAAATTTTGGGGATTGGGAGGTAAAATTTGCGTTTGGCCCTAGATATTTTAGAGTTAGCACCAGCTAAGTCTGGGTCATTGGTACAGTATCAAAATATAAAAATTGACCCAGTGCAATTTCATACAACTTAGAGCCCCCACAAATGCTCTTCAATATAGGGCAGCACATGCTACAACTGCTCAGATTGAATCTTAAGAGTACTGAACTTTGCAAAATATTCTTACTAGGAGTCTATGACCCTCTGGACATTACCCCCTCCGCAAATTTCTCTGTCCTTACCCCGAAACCCGACAACAACCTTCCAAATATCATGGTAGTTATCACACTTCTCTCCTGAACAATAGCTGCTGGTCAAACGAGAAGACCCCAGTGATTTACATCAAACAACAGGGTTTCTGTAAAAAAAAAAAAATCTTGACATTATATCGTCTACCGTCAATGTGTTAATAGGCTCATCAAAAATCCATTTTTCTGCGTTCTTCTCAATTTTGAGACGAAAAGGCCCATGAACTGAAAATAGGAGAAAAATCCTGTGTATTGTGCGGGCACAATCACTTCATCTTGTTTAATTATTAAAATAGGACTTACATCACTAAATTACCTGGACAAAGTAAATCACACTGAGTCTCTTTTCCTCTTTCAATGCAGCTGTTCTTCAGCTGTACATGCAGAAGGATGAATTTTCAATTGAATAATTTGACACAACGGAAGACTTATTGATTTTGTCACTCGTACATGTGTTTTTCGTAAATGCCGAAACCGAGATTGACTGTGCTTTTTCCTTCACATTTTTAATGTGCTTCGACGATGTCAAATGGGATCTCAGGGCGGACTCCCCCATATTTGCAACACTAAAATTCTTCATACACACACGATACCGTGCAGAGTTTTTGTCTCCCATCACTGCTTCCAGCCACGTGTCATACTTTTGCTTTTTGGGCCATTGCTCTTGAAATCTGCACGTTCCACCTGGCATATCAAATTACTGTCAACAAAAAGTCTGAGTCCCTGACATGTATGCTTCGTTAAGCAAAAACAATGCGGTCATGGAGATAATTAATTTTCTGAAGTCATCGCTTGTTTCCGTTGGCAGAAATTCCGGTAACTAAAATGACTACAACTCAGACGTATTTTGAAACAACTGTAAACACATCGGCCGTGAGCAACCGACTCAATTTTTCCTAAATTCCAGGAGGTGCTTCAAAATTCAAGGAGTTTCCAGGTCTTTGGGAGGGGGTTTTGAAATTCAAGGTCTTTCAAGGAATTCAAGGAGGTGCGGGAATCCTGTCACCATATAAACTGCATTCTTGGGAGGCATAAATAGATTCATGAAGATCACCACGAAGAAGGGGCATTGGACCCTCCCAAAATTGGGCATTAGAGAAGCCCAAAAGTGTCAAGTTGGTCAAAATCACGTTCACCAACTGATTTTCCCAAATAAACTACAATGTGGGGAGGCACAAATAGATTCATGAAGATTGCCACCAAGATTGGGTATCATCCCCCCCCCCCCCCCCACACCAATTTGGGGGGCAACAGGGGTGCCTAGAAGTCCACAGGTATTGAAAATCGCATTCATCAACTGATTTTTTTGTCAAAGAAAGTACATTGTAGGAAAGCACAAATAGAGTTATGAAGCTTCACATGAAGATTGGACACCTGACAATCTCCAAATTGGGCACCAGGGGTGCCAAAAAGTGCAGAGTTGCTCAAAATCACATTCATCAATAGATTTTCGTCAAATGAACTGCATTGTGGGGTGGCACAAATAGATTCATGAAGATTGCCACCAAGATTGAGCATCGAACCCTCCCAAAATTGGGCACCACAGTGCTAAATTGCTCAAAATCGCATTCATTAACCGATTTTTGACAAAAATGGACTTGTGGAGTGGCACGATTCAGGAAGATTGCCACCAAGATTGGGCATTGGATCCTCCAAAAAATGAGAAAATTATCAATCATCGCCAACTAAACTACATTGTGGGGCGACACAAATAGATTCACCAAGATTGCCACCAAGTTTGTGCAATCAACTCTCCCATTTTTGGCCACTAGGGGGTGCCCAAAAATGTCCAGTTGCTCAAAATTGCATTCATCAACTGACTATTGCCAAATAAACTGTATTGCAGGGTGGCAAATATTCATGAAGAGTGCCATCGAGATAGGGCATCAAACCCTCCTAAAATTGGGCACCATGGTGCCCAAAAGTTTAGAGTAGCTACAAATCGCATTCATAAACAGATATGTACCAAAAAAACTGCATTGTAGAGCGGTACAAATAGATTCATGAAGATTGCTACCAAGACTGGGCATCAGCCCCTCCCAAAATTGGGCATCAAAAGTACCAAAAAGTCCTGAATTCCTAAAAATCGCATTCATCAACTGAGTTTTGCCAAATATACTACATTGTGGGGTGGCACAAATAGATTAGTAAAGTTTCCATTGGGTATTGTACCCTTCCAAAATTGGGTATCAGTGGAACCGAAAAGTGCAGAGTTGCTCAAAATTGCATTCATCAACTGAATTTCGCCAAATAAACTGTGTAGAGGGGTGGCATGCTTAAAACCGCATTCGTCACCTGATTTTTTAAAAATGAATGTGTCAATGACACTGTAGCTCAACTTGACAAATTTGAACTAGGTAAGTTACAAGTGAAATGGCAAAATTGAAGATCATTGGTTCCAATGTTAGTTGGAGAAACTTCGACATAACAGCATTGTGTGTGCACAATATTAGAGCAATCCATGCACTTTTAAATGTAAACTGTAAGGCTGGCTGAAGGATGAATGATGATACACAAATGCAGTAAGTTTAAACAGCAACTTTGGTCAACAGAAATGAATGCTAATCGATAGCTCTTATCTAGAGGTCTCGCCCAATGAGCACACCAAGTTCAACTAGAGGTACTGTGAGCAAACTCACAAAGTGATACCCCCCCCCCCCCCCCCCGCGCCTGAAATGTATAAGTTAGATTATCTCCCCTTGGAAATGTCAGAACGGAATTATATTGCTTCATGCACATCTTCATATGGAGTTATTCCATTGTGTAAATTTTCATGAAAATTCTTCATACGGTTTAGGAGTTGCGCTTACAAGGATGGACAGATGGTATAAGTTAGATTATCTCCCCTTGGAAATGTGAGAATGGAATTATATTGCTTCATGCACATCTTCATATGGAGTTCTTCCACTGTGTAAAGTGTCATGAAAATTCTTCAAACAGTTTAGGAGGAGTTGCGCTTACAAGGATGGACAGACGGTATAAGTTAGATTATCTCCCCTTGGAAATGTCAGAACGGAATTATATTGCTTCATGGACATCTTCATATGGAGTTCTTCCATTGTGTAAAGTTTCATGAAAATTCTTCAAATGGTTTAGGAGGAGTTGCGCTTACAAGGATGGACAGACGGACAGACGGATGGACAGGGTGATTCCTATATACCCCCCCAAACTTTGTTTGCGGGGGGTATAAAAACAATCCAATGATAAATGTGACCTGTAGTCCATGTCAAAGAAGAATGTTGATGCACAAATGCAATAAATTCCAAGGTTTCTGCTAACAGAAACAGTTTTTGATGAAAATGAAAAGAAAATTGATAGCTCCTATCATTGTCACCCTGAATAAGCATACCAAGTTTTAAAACAACCCGATAATGAATGTGCCCTCTGAGGCATGCCAAAGGAAGATGTTAATGCACAAATGTTTGAAGGTCACTGCTAGTGGCAATGTTGTTTTTTCTGGAAATTCATAAAAACTCCCTGTAGAGAGTACAAAAGGGATAAGTTGCTGCACAAATGCACTAAGTTCAAAGGCTGGCACTAACAACAATAATTTTCTAGGGAAATAGAAAGAAAATCACTAACTCCCATCTAGAGGTCACCCCAAACATGCATACTAAGTTTCAAAGCGATCCAATAATAAATGTGCCCTTTAGGGCATGCAGGAGGAATATACTGATGCCTCAGGATGCCTGACGCAATTAAGTTGGAAGGTTTTTGCCAAGTTAATGCCATTGACAAAATTTTTTGACGGAAATGGAAGAAATCGATAGCTCCCATCTAGAGGTCACACTAAAAGAGTTTCAAAGCAATCTGATCATAAATGTGCTCGGTAGGATTTGCCAATATTGATGCTTGGCTAAACTAAGTTCAAAGGTCATTGCCAGTGGCAACATTGAGATTTTTTTTTTTTATTTAACGGTATAGTTTACAGACAATTACATATTGGACTCTTGAATACAAATAGATAACTAGAAAATGATATTCAGTCTATACTGTTGGGAGATGACATAGCCAGATTGGCTGTCTACCAGTCACTCCCAATTTTTGATGGAAATGGATGAAAATCGATTGTTCCCTCTAGAGGTCACCCCAAACAAGCATACCAAGTTTCAAAGCGATCCAATCATAAATTTGCCCTGCAGGGTGTGCCAAGGGAAAATATTAATGCATAACTGCATTAAGTTCATTCAAGGTCATTGCCAACAGCAACTATTTTTGATGGAAATGGAAGAAAATCGATAGCTCCCATCTAGAGGTCACCCCAGACAAGCATACCAAGTTTCTGTGATCCAATTATAAAAGTGCCCTGTAGGGCATGTCAAAGGAATATATTGGTGTGTGACTAAACTAAGTTCAAAAGTTGTTGCCAGAGGCAACATTTTTGGATGGAAATGGAAGAAGATCAATATATCCTATACAGAGGCCACCCCAAATAAGCATACCAAGTTTCAAAGTGATCCGATCTCTAAATGTGCCTGGTAGGGTGTCGCAAAGGAATATACTGATGCTTGACTAAACTAAGTTCAAGTTCAGCTAAAAACTTGCTTATTTTCCAAGAAAGATGAAGGTAAACAGAAAAATGCGAAAATAGGATGAATGTTCACTTACATCTTGTTATCCCTCTGAACATGAAAGTCAAATACCAAAATTTAAAGAAGCATTTTTCCTTGAAAATTGCAATTAGGAATTCAACCAATGCAATTTTCTTTGGCAGAGCTAAAATATTTGAATTGGTTATATTTCTTGTTGCCACATGGGAAAGATTTGCAGGTTGAAATTTTGATATTTCAACATCAGTGTGCAGATTTTTTTTGTTGTGTTTATCTGGGTTTAACAACATCATTGTATTGTCTGTGTACTCCTTGCAGAAGAAAACTAACTGTGGGTTTTCTTGCATGTAGTCCAGCATTGTGGAGTCAGTTCCTGATTGTCTGTGTGGATACAGTGGCACCAGTAATTGCAGTACGTAGGGGGTAGGGGGGGGGGGCAGAAGTGGGGGGTGGGGGGGCACTTTGCAGAGATGTAGCATTGAAAGTGCAGTACATGCATGCTGTCATAACATTGTAAACATCTTAATGAGCTGCTGTCAATGAGTTCATTCCAAAGAGGGGTCACATCATATGGCTTTGTCAAAATGTTTTGAAAAATGGTATTTTTTCAGCTGCTGAATTTGCAGATGTGGTCGATTCGTTGGGTAAAGGGTTAACAGAAATCTCAAAAACGAGACAAATATTTGACATCCGTATGGGGGATGGTCCACTTTTACAGCTTAAGATTCACCTGGGATGATTGCACACATTCAGCAACAAATTAAAGGATCAGGGGAGAGTTTAATTCTATTATAGTGAGTGATTAGAATCAAACATTTACCTTTTATGTACAAGTATGTCGATGAGTCAAGTTTATCCTTAGCAAACTGTGAGTAGTAGTAATATGCAATACTGGATCAACTCAAGTAGAGTGCACTGTATTAATCTTGTAACTAAGAAAAATTACAAACTCATAAAAAATGCGTTAAGGTGTGTGTGTGCATGATTTACTCACAGAAATCCTCAGCAGCAAAGATTTCACACAGTTCCAGTCACTATTTCTTCTATCCAAAATTAAAACAAACCCCTGTTCACTCTCTGTTATTCTGAAATATAAGTACAATGTAAAGTTATTTCGCCTAAATGTTGTTGGATTCGGTTTACCTCTTCTACTAACAAAACTGAAGTAATCTTCTTTATCTTTTTTGTTTACCCTCAACACATTATGATTTGTCACTATTTAATGGTTTTCTTAAAGTTTCTGGTTACCTTTACCTATCAAAGTGCCTTGAACAAGATTACAGGGTTCATATACACATAAGAGGAGAAAAAATTCAGGATTTTCAAGACTTTTCTATAGAATTTTCAAGCATTTTTCAGGAACTTTGCCTTAAATTATTTTAACCCTTTGCACGCCGATAGCATAATATGAAAATTTCAAACAGCAAATCTCTTTCATAATGCAACTTAGGAATTTAACAAATTCAATCTTGATTGATATTTAATATCAGTGGGCAGAAATTACTTTTGATCTGAACATGTAGACATTTCTTACTACATGTAATCCAGGCCAGCAATAACTGTACTTGATAGGAACCCTGGAAAGCTGTCTCAAAAAGCTTCAAAAGGATCAGTGTTGGACACTGGCATTATTTCACTGGAGATAATGAAAGTGTCAATGACACTGTAGCTTAACTTGCCTGTGTGTTGTGTTTGATGAAAAGAATAATGCTTAATGTTTATGAAAGGAATATGAAATAAGACAAGAATTGATAATTGGGAACGTGTTAATTTCTGTTCCCTGCATGGTATGTTTTTACTAAAAATAATATGAGGTGTACACTGTACTAAAGAGCTGAGGGGTGGGTTAATATGACCTCACAGTTAATGTATGTGAACCTCACAGTTAACGTATGTCAACGAAAGTTACCAAGTTACAGTGAAATTATTCCAAAACGAGTCATCCTATCAAGTTACATTCTTCATAAATATGGTCTGGAGACTGTGCTAAAGGTTTCTGGGCTTCATGCAGCCATGATGGTAGACCGATTGCAACTAAAAGTGGACGTCCTCAACTCAACATTATACTGAGTCATGAAACAAACTTACAATGAATCCTTTCACAAATACGACATGTAGTGTGTACTAAAGTTTTTTGAGTTTTGGGCTCAGGAAGCCATCATGGTTGAAAGATCGCAACCAAGAGGGGGTGTTGTTATCTGGAGTGATCCTACAAAGTTACAATGAAATCCCTTCACATTATTTATTTATTTATTGGTTTTTTAAGGTCACACATTTATGCAGAATGGCTAATCACGATCGTGACAGTTTTACGGGTGGAGGAAGCTGGAGAACTCGGAGAGAACCACCGAGCAACGGCGAGCAAGTCAGCTCCACAACATACTAACTCCATGCAGGGTTAGCATTGGTTGAAGACAAGTACACCATCGACATGCAGTATGCCTTAGTACACAACGCCACCGTGCCCCCACATAGGCAATGGAGATGAAGTGTCTTGCACAAGGACACAACGTGGTTGCTGCAGGTGGGATTTGAACCGAGGACCTCTCAGCTTGCAGCCTGCACCTCTACCTACTGAGCTACCATGCTCCCAAATCCCTTCATATATATGACCTGTAGAGTGTGCTCAAGGTTTTTGGGCTTCAAGCCCCTGAAGCCGTCACAGTTGACCAATCATGACCAAAAGGGGTTGTCATCATCTTAGGATTATATGGAGTCAACCTAACAAGTTACAATGAAATCCTTCCATAAATACGACTTACAGACTGTGCTAAAGGTTTTGGGGTTTTGGGCTTGGGCAGCCATCAAGGCTGAATGATCACGACCAAAAGGGGACATTCTCATCGAGACATTATTTGGAGTCATCCTACCAAGTTACAATGAAATTCCTTCATAAATGTGACCTATTGAATGTACTGAAGGTTTTCGGGCTTCAGGCCCCTGTAGCCGCCACAGTTGCCAAATTGCGTCAAAAAGGGGATGTTCTCATCTAGACAATATATGAAGTCAACCTACCAAGTTACAATGAAATCCCTTCATAAATATGACCTGTAGACTGTGCTAAATGTTTTTGAGCTTTGGGCTCGGGCAGCCATCATGGTTGAATGATCACAACCAAAAGGGGACAATCTCATCTGGGCATCATCTGGAGTGATCCTATTAAGTTACAATGAAATCCCTTCATAAATATGATCTGTGGACTGTGCTCAAAGTTTTTGGGTTTCGGGCCCCTGTAGCTGTCATAATGACCAATCATGACCAAAGGGGGATGTCATCATCTAGGCATTGTATGGAGTCAACCTAACAAGTTACAAGGAAATCCTCCATAAATGTGTCCTATAGACTATGCTAAAGGTTTTTGGGCTAGGGCAGCGCTCAAAGGCTAAATGACTGCGACAAAAAGGGGACATTCTCATCGAGACATTATTTGGAGTCTTCCTACCAAGATACAATGAAATCCCTTCATAAATATGACCTGTAGACTGTGCTAAAGGTTTTCGGGTTTCAATCACCTGTAGCCATCACAGTTGCCCAATTGTGTCCAAAAGGGGATGTTCTCATCTAGACATTATATGAAGTCAACCTACCAAGTTACAATGAAATCACTTCAAAAATATGCCCTGAAGACTGTGCTAAAGGTTTTCGGGCTTTGGGCTCGGGCAGCCATCATGGTTGAATGATTGCAACCAAAACGGGAATTCTCAACTGAGCATAATCTGGAGTGATCCTACGAAGTTACAATGAAATCCCTTTATAAATATGACCTGTAGACTGTGCTCAAGTTTTTCCGGCTTTGGGCCCCTGTAGCCGTCACAGATGACCAATCACGACCAAAAGGGGATGTCATCATCTAGGCATTTTATGGAGTCAACCTAACAAGTTACAAAGAAATTCTTCCACAAATATGACCTACAGACTATGCTAAAGGTTTTTGGGCTTGGGCAGCCATCAAGGCCGAATGATCATGACCAAAAGGGGACATTCTCATCTAGACATTATTTGGAGTCATCCTACCAAGCTAAAATGAAATCCCTTCATAAATATGACCTGTAGACTGTGCTAACGGTTTTCGGGCTTCAGCCCCTGTAGCCGTCACAGTTACCCAATCATATCCAAAAGGGATGTTCTCATCTACACATTATATGAAGTCAACCTACCTAGTTACAATGAAATCCCTTCATAAATATGACCTGTAGACTGTGCTAAAGGTTTTCGGGCTTTGGGCAGCCATCATCCTTTCATAAATATGACCTGTAGACTGTGCTAAAGGTTTTCGGGCTTCAGGCTCAGGCAGCCATCATGGCTGAATGATCGAAACCAAAAGAGGACATTTTCATCCAGGCATCATCCGCAGTGATCCTACAAAATTACAATGAAATCCCTTCAAAAATATGACCTGTAGACTGTGCTCAAGGTTTTCTGGCCTTGGGTACCTGTAGCTGTCACAGTTGACCAATCATGACCAAAAGGGGATGTCATCATCTAGGCATTATATGGAGTCAACATAACAAGTTACAATGAAATCCTTCCATCCTTCCATAAATACGACCTACAGACTATGCAACCGTAAAGATTTTTTAGCTCGGGCAGCCATCAATGCTGAATGATAGCGATCAAAAGGGGACGTTCTCATCAAAACATTTTTTGGAGTCATCTTACCAAGTTACAATGAAATCTCTTTATAAATATGACCTGTAGACTGTGCTAAAGATTTTTGGGCTTCGGGCCCCTGTAGTCATCACAGTTGGCCAATCACGTCCAACAGGGGACGTTCTCATCTAGACATTATATGAAGTCAACTGACCAGGTTACAATGAAATCCCTCCATGAATATAACCTGTAGACTGTGCTAAAGGTTTCTGGGTTTTGGGCTCGAGAAGGCGTTACGGTTGACAGATCGAGACCAAATGGAGAAGTGCTCATCTAGACATCATATGGAGTCATCCTACCAAGTTACAATGAAATCCCTCCATATTAAATATGACCTGCAGACTGTGTTAAAAGTTTTTGGGTTTCGGGTTGGGCAGACATCGTGGTTGACAAATCACGACCAAACGGGGACATTCTCATCTAGGCATTATACAGAGGCATCCTACCAGGTTACAATAAAATCCCTTCATAAATATGACCTGTAGACAATGCCAATAGTTTTGGGCTCGGGCAGCCATTACAGTTGACCGATCATGACCAAAAGGGGACGTTCTCATCTAGACATGACCCCAAACCTGCATATGAAATTTCGAAACGATCAGAAAAGAACTACAGGGTGTAGCCTGTCCTAAAGGAAAATGAGAATAGACTCAAAGACTAACAGACTTCCGCACGCGTGATGGCAATAGCTTATCTTGACTTTGTCAAGTTAAGCTAATAAACTACATGTGGGGTGAAACAAACAGATTGATGAAGCTTCCCACCAAAATTAGGCATCCGACGATCCCCAAATTGAGCACCAGGGGTGTCAAAAAATGACGAGTTGCTCAAAATCACATTCATCAACCAATTTCCCCTGCATTGTGGGGGTGGCACAAACAGATTCATGAAGAAGATTGCCACAAGATTGGAATTTGCACTTTTGGGAACTTGTGATGCCCCAAATTTGGGAGGAGCCAGAGTTGCTCAAAATCACATTCACAAATCGGTTTTTGACAAAGAATAAAAATAAACTGCATTGCGGAGTGGCACAAATAGATTCATGAAGATTGCCACCAAGATTGGGCAGCAGACTCTGCAAAATTTGGCCACCAGGTGTGCCAAAAAATGCAAAATTGCTGAAAATAGCATTCATCAACCAATTTTCACCAAACAAACTGCAATGTGGGGTCGCACATATAGATTCATCAAGATTGCAACCAATATTGGGTATTGGACCCTCCTTTTTCATTTCACATTCTTAAACCAATATTCATTAAATGAACTGCATTGAGGTTTGGCATAAATAGATTCATGAAGAATGCCACCAAGACTGCAGGTCATCGGCCCCTAAAAAAATTTGGGAACCAGGAATACCCAAAAGTGCTGGGTTGCTAAGGATCACATTCATCAAGGGATTTTCGCCAAATAAACTACATTCTGGGTGGGGTGTACAGACAGTTTCATGAAGCTTCCAACAAAGATTGGGTATTGGAACCTCACGAACTTGGGCTCCAGGAATGTCTAAAAGCGTAAGGTTGCTTAAAATCGCATTCATCAACCAATTTTCACAAAATAAGCTTCATTAAGGGGTGGCCAAAATAGATTCATGAAGATTGCAACGAAGTTTGGCATTGGACCCTTCCAAAATTTGGAACGGGGTATGCATCAAAGTGCTAAGTTGCTCAAAATCGCATTCATCAACCAATTTTTGCCAAATAAGCGGAATTGTGGGGATGTAACAAATAGATTCATAAAGATTGCCACCCAGAATGGGTATTAAATCCTCCCATTTTTGGGGCACCAGGGGTGTCTAAACATGCTTAGTTAAATAAACTGCATTGTGGGGTGGCACAACAAGATTCATGAGGACTGCCACCAAGATTGGGCATCAGACGCTCCCAAAATTGGGCAGGGGGGACCAATAAAGTGAAAAATTGCTAAAAATCGCATTCACCAACCAGATTTTTACAAACTGCACTGGGGGGTGGGGGGGGGGGGGGGGTGGGGGGTGGGGGGGGCAGAGATATATTCAGGGAGATTGCCACCAGGCCTGAGCAACAAAAACTCCCAAAACTGTACACCAGGGATGCCCAAAATGCAGAGTTATCCAAAATAGATTCATGAAGTTTCCCACAAAGATTGAGCATCAGACCCTCCCACAAATGGGAACTACTGAATTGCTCAAAATGGCAGACATCAACCCATTTTGGAAAATAAACTGCAGTAAAGGGTGGCACAAATAGATTCCTGAAGGATGTCATCATTGTGAGGGGCATTTGAACCCTCACAAAATTAGGCACCAGAGGTGCCCAAAAGTGTCAAGTTGCTCAAAAGTGAATTCATCAATTTTTGCCAAACAAACTGGATTGTGGGGTGGCGCAAATAGATTCATGAAGATAGCGACCAAGATTGAGCAACAATGAAAATTGGGTGCCCAAAAGTGCCAAATTGCTCAAAATAAATTCTTAAATGGATTTTTGACAAATAAAATGCATTGTGGGCTGGAACAAATGCATTCATGAAGATTGCATAAAGACTGGGCATCGGTCACTCACCAATTTTGGGCATGAGAAGTGTCCAAAAGTCCCAAGTTGCTAAGTATAGCATTCAACAACTGATTATCACCAAATAACCAACATTCTGGGGTGGCACAGACAGATTCAAGAAGCTTTCAACAGAGATTGGGCATTGGGCCGTAACAAAATTGGGCACCAGGAGTGTCACAAAAAAAGGGTGGCACAAATAGAATCATGAAGATTCCTACCAAGATGTTGCATATTGGCATCCAACCATCCTCAAAATGGGCACCAGGGGTGCCCAAAAGTGCAGAGCTGCACAAAATTGCATTCATCAACTGATTTTCACCAATTAAACTGCATTGTGGGGAGGCACAAACAGATTCATGAAGATTGCCACCAAGAATGGGCATCAGGCTCTCCGAAAATTGGGCACCAGGAGAGCTGAAAAATGCAAAGTTGCTAAAAATTGCATTCATCAACTGCTTTTCACCTAACAAACTGCACTATGGGGTGGCACAAGTACATTTATGAAGATTGGGCATTAGACCTTTCAAAATTGGGCACTGGGGGTGCCCCAAAGTGTCAAGTTGCTGAAAATCACATTCACCAACTGATTTTCGACCAATAAACTACATTGTGGGGATTGTACAAATAGATTCATGAAGACTGCCAACAAGATCGGGCATCAGACAATCCTATTTTTGGGGGCACCAGGGATGCCCAAAAGTGCTGAGTTGCTCAAAATTGCTTTCATTAACCAATTATTGACAAATAAACTGCATTGATGGGTGGCACAAATATATTTACGAAGATTGCCACCAAGATTGGGCATTGGACATTCCAATAATCAGGCAGCAGGGGGTGCCCCAGAGTGCAGAGTTGCCCAAAATCGCATTCATCTACCAACTTTTGGCAAATAAACTGAATTGTGGGGATAGCACAAATAGCCTCATGAAGACTGCTACAAAGATTGGCATTGGACCATCCAAAAACTGGGCACAGTGGGTGCCCAAAAGCGCCAAGTTACTCAAAAGCATATTCATTAACCAATTTTTGACAAATAAAATACATTGCAGGGTGGCACAAATAGATTCATGAAGATTTCAACCAAGATTGGGTATCGAACCCTCCCATTTTTGGTGCACAAGGGGTGCCTAAAAGTGCTGAATTGCTCAAATCATATTCATCAACCGATTTTTGCCAAATAAACTAAATTGTGGGTGTGGTGCAAATAGATTTATAAACCTCCCCATGAAGATTGGGTATCTGACCCTCCTCAAATTGGGCACCAGGGGTGCCCAAAAGTGCTGAGCTGCTCAAAATTGCATTCATCGATTGATTTTCACCAAATAAACTGCATTGTGGGGAGGCACTAATAGATTCATGAAGACTGCCACCAAGATTTGATAATGGGCACTCCCAAAATTGGTCTCCAGGGGAGCCAAAAAGTCATGACTTGCTAAAAATCGCATTTGTCAACAGATTTTCAGAAAATAAACTACATTTTCGGGAGGCATAAATAGATTCATGAAGATTCGCACCAAGATTACGCATCAGACGATAATCAAATTGGGCATCAGGGGTGCAAAATAGTGACGAGTTGCTAAAAATCGCATTCATCAACCAATTTTAGCTGAAGAAACTGTATTGTGGGGCTGGTAGAAACAGATTCAGAAAACGTCAGTGCACCGAATCAGCAATCGAAAAACAAATAAAAATTCTCACTGAAAAACTCGAAGATGGTTGTGAAAATATGGTTGTGAAAATATGTCAGAAAATATCAACTGCCTAACTAATGAATTGCAAAACCTAAGAAATAAAAAAGTGCAAGGCATGATTATCAGATCAAACACCCAATGGAAAGTTGAAGGCAGAAAGTCCTCAAAATACTTCTGCAACTTAGAAAAGAGGCAGTACAGAGAAAAAATAATACCCAAATTAATAAGGGATGACGGTACAGAGTGTACAGAAATTGACGACATACTCACCGAGCAACGTAACTTTTACGAATCACTGTACAAATAAAAAATTAATAGCAATCACAAAACGGACCCTTGAGAAAGCTTGTTTTTTGACTCTCAAAATCCATACATTTGTAAACTGGATACAGAAGAAAGTTTACAACTTGATGGAAAACTAACTTTAAATGAGTGTTGTGCGGCTTTAAAAGATATGGGCAACAACAAATCACCCGCTTCTGATGGATTTACAATCAAATTTTATAAATATTTCTGGGGCGATTTGGGCAAATACGAAGTTAATTCCCTAAACCTTGGCTATGATACAGGAAAGTTAAAAAATTTATAGTAATTTACGTATTTTTTATACTTACCAATGACCCAGACTTAGCTGGTGCTAACTCTTAAAATTCTAGGGCCAAACACAAATTTTGCCCCCCAATCCCCAAAATTTGCATCAAAATCCAAAAATTCAATGTCCTATGTGGTCCTCCATACTTTTATCCACTGAGCATGCGCAGTGTCAAAGAAGTACCGAATTTGGCACCAATCCTCATTCTTACAACCAGTGCCTGGTAATTGTTATGTAATCAGCGGGGAGGTATGAGTTCCCAACTCATGGCAGGGCCATCCCCGTCTGGGTCATTGGTAAGTATAAAAAATATATAAATTACTATAATTTTTTAACATTTTTATACTGTATCAATGACCCAGACTTAGCTGAATAGAAAAAAAGGCTGGAGGGCCTAGGACATAAAGGAAAATCCAATAGACTCAATTACACGCAAACAGAATTATCCCCTCAAGGAGAAAAGGAGAACAGGATTTACATGTATCTTTCTTGATTATGTCAAAAAAGAAAGACACAATACCATTCCGTAATTGAGCACAATAACATCAATGATCTCTATTAACATCCAGTATAACCCATTATACTAATTTTTTAAAGGAAAGCCAATAAATAAAGATAGTCCAGAGAATGAGACTCTTTATACTCATTTAAAGGTGTCTGAGGATTGTATATTAACATTCATATGACACGTGACATATACAATTGCTTCACACCGAGCTACACTTTAAAAATATTACATAAATGACATAATCATTAGCTTTACACTTTAAAACCATCCCGGCACCGACTCGGAATTACTGACTCCAGAGGGGATGTTCCCTTGGTTTTAACTATACAGCAGGTGATATAAGGGAACACAACCCCCCTCCCCCCCTTCCCCTTGCCCTGGGTCAAATACACCAGAGGGAAGAGGGCAGCAGGACAGAGTCAATGCTGCAACAGAAAGCCTGCATAACTATAGCTGCAACTGTTTAGTGGACGACATTCTGAGCAATAGATAACGGACCTAAACAATGCTGGTCACCAGAAATGGACTCAATATTTCTAAGATAAAAATACGTGAATGTGAAAGGCCGAGACCAATAAGCAGCCTTCATCAAATCGGTAATAGCAACACTATTAGCACAAGCCCAAGATGTAGACAGCACTCTTACTTCATGCGCCGAAATCTTAACAGACTGCTGAGTTGAAGATAATTTTTCATAAGCAGTACGGATAGTTAGATAGAAACGTTTACGTCCCTTTCTGATAAACTCAGATCTATGTTTGTACATACATATAGCTCTAACTGGACAGAGCAAAGGCCTATGACCGTCTGAAGATGGAAGAGCCTTAATTACAATAGGTTCAGGATACTTATTAGAAGCCTGATTCTTAGCCAAAAATCCAACATTAGTAGTCAAAGTAATAGTATTACCAACACTACGATAGTAAGAATCATCAACAGATAGTGCATGAATCTCACTAACTCTTCTAGCAGAAGAGAAGGCTAAGAGAAACGCTGTCTTATAAGATAAGAATTTGAAGTCCACTGTATCAAGAGGCTCAAACGGCGCTTCTTTTACCTTTAGAAGAACCCAAGCTAAATTCCACTTAGGAATTAACCTAAGGGTTCTAGGTCTATTTACCTAAAAGTTTTTCACTAACTTAGATAAAGAGACATTAGATCCAATTTGTAAGCTATCATGATGTGCATAGGTATCTGATAGCACAGACCTATACCCCTTAATAGTAACTTGCTACAATTTGATCTCGTCAAACAAGTAGACCAGAAAATTAGCAATGCCTGGAATGGGGGAATTATAAATATCAATAGAATGATCCCTACACCACCGAGAGAAAACCTTCCACTTAGCAGCATAATTTAGTGAAGAGGAGGTCCTCCTACAGTGAGGAATTGAGATCCATCACCGAACCGCAGAGACCGAGCAGCTGGAGAATACCCCATGCTGTCGAGGATGTGGACCGGGACAGAGTCAGAGCAAAAGCTGAGAGAATCACATCCCTGGCCTGGGGAACCGCCACCATATTGAAATGAGTGCGGAAGGCCATCCCCAGATGACAAAAACGACAGAGAAGGGACCAGATCTGACTTCTTCTCATTGACTCTGAATCCTAGCGACGTGAGCAAGCTCAACAGGGTGTTGACATCCAACTCCAGTAAGGCAGCATTGGAATGCCTCTGGAGGATATCGTCTAGATATGCCGAAGTAGTCACTCTCTACTGTGTGCGATGGAAGGCTATCGCATGCAACATCAGTCGGGTGAAGGTCCAAGGAGCAGGTTGAGGCCAAAAGGCATGGCCTTCAACTGGTAAACTCACCCCAGAAAAGAGAACATGAGATACTTCCGCAACACCCGATGAATCAGAACGCGAAAGTAAGCATCTCGCAGGTCGATGCTGGAAGCAAAATCTCCCTGGTGAATGGAATGGCGGACCGACTTGAAAGTCTCCATGCTGAACTTGGGAGCAATGATAGACTGATTCAGGAAACTCAGATTGATAACTGGTCGCAGTCGGCCATCCTTCTTCGGCACCAAGAACAGGCGGGAATAAAACCCCACTGACTAAATGTTCTTGACGATCTCCAACGTCCCCTTGGCCAGGAGATTGTCTATCTCCATGGACAAAAGCTCCCGACCTAAAACGTCCGAAGGAACTGTATTGGAAACGGCACTCTGGACAGAGTGGGGTGCCTTCGGAAGGATATTTGCAGCCCGGACCGAACAACACCTAACACCCAAGGATCGGATGTGATGGTGCCCAACGGTCTGCGAACTCTGCTATCCTTCCTCCAACCTGGGACGAATCGAGGTTAGGACCTTCAGTTCGAGCCCGATGAGGCCCACGAGAGGAGAAACCACCTCTACTGAATGAAGAATCCGGAGACTTCCCTCTAGCCTGCCGATGCTTACCCTTACCCCGTGAGTAAGAAGTAGAAGCAGTGGCAGAAGGATCAGCCTTTTGCTTCGCAGAGGAAGCAGAAGGGTACTTGTTAGGCTGCCTACCTGCCTCCCCTAGAAGGCTGATCAAGCTGACGAAGCAGCAGCTGATCTTTGGAATGACTTAGGAAGTCATCCTGGACCGTCGACACGGAACCCATGGAACAGTAGTGGACCTGCCAAAGAAATAATCGAAGAGCAGTGCGCTGCCCCGGAAGAGATTGGCCTGTGTTCAGCACAGAGTCCCTTCGAACTAGTTCCAAAATAGCCGTGTCACAGGCATGCGAGTGAGTAAGATGCATGAGCGCCTTGGACAGCACACACAAAGGAGCCTGCAGATTGTCAAACCTATCTGGAGGCAGCTATGGCAGAGACGACGTGATCGGAGAGAGAAAGCATACCCAGCATTCCTCTCAATAAGCCCAACATGGACTCCAGAGTCGTCATAGGAATGACGGCAGACTTGGGCTTGGAAAGTCTGGCAGACTGACGGATTGGCGAAATCGTAGTAACGATAACACACCGGAGGCAAAAGAGGTGTCAACCCTGGTGAAGAATGGAGCCATCATAGCCTTGGAACTCAGCCTAGAGTCCAAGGCTGAAAATGCTTCAACCACCTGTACTGACTAACACGGTCGAAGAAGCCCAGAAGCAGGTTGATCCACAGGCTGTAGGTGCGCTACCGATGATCGCTGCCTGGCTGACACCATCGGCTGGTTTGATGGTTTGAGATCAGGAAAGAACCGAAACACAAAGTCAAGGGCTGCCCCCATGTCAGAAGACTGCAGGCTCTCGACATCAAGGATGTGTGACTCCTCCCCGGAGTCGGAAGACACATAACCCACCGTGGGCAAACAAGCCGACGCCTCCCATGGTGTATGCGCCAGGGGGATCAGAAAGCTGCCTGTTTCCAATCCCGGGAGGCGGCGCCATAGGGGTGCCTGGAAACTACTTGCTGCCTCGCTGGAACCAATGGGAATGCTCTTGGACAGAACCTGAGTGAGTGAGGAGAGGGACTCCCTAAGCTCACTGCCTGTACCAGTCGGTTCGACATGGGGACGAACCAGCAAAGTGGCTTCACACCTGACCCTCTTAACCAGCGAAGGGTTACGATCCTCCAATACACCCGAAGCAGGGTGACGGGCGGCAGCCGAAACATCTGAGGGCAGACGAGTATAGGGGTATGACACACCCCGAGGATCAACAAAGCGGGAACTCCGGAGAGTTGCCATGGACCTCTGCGTGGCAGAAGGTCCAGGCTGCACAGAAGGCATTGGTCCTGCAAAACTGTCCATGTGACCAGAATGATTGGATGGAAAATGCCAATGACAAAACTGTGGTACTCGACGGCGCAGAGACCACAGGAGAGGGTCCAGCCGGCAGCCACTTCCAACTTTGCAGAGTTGAAGTCAGGGAAGGCTGAGGCCGATACCCACATGTCTACACTACCAGACACTGCTACAGACCCTTGCAGGGATAAGCCGAGGCCGGCTAAAACGGTGCCTGATGATGTTGTAGACGGAACAGCAGTAGTAGCAGCAGATACGATGGGAGCTTAGTCCCAGAACCAGGCATCTCTTCACCAGAAATCCAACAGCTCCTGCAGTATCCACCACGGTAAAAAAACAAAACTGCACATCCCCCATGGAAGGGGAATAACTCTCACCAGATGTGGTAGAGTCGGGAGGCCCCGAAACGACAGCGTTCCCCACCCCCCGCTAGTGTAGAAGAAAACGGTGAACTCAACAGATACAGAAAGTAGAAGAACACCCTCAACTACGAGAGAAAGTGGCAGAAAAAAAACGGAGGGTACACGACAGAACCAGACGGCCGTCAGGGACTGAAAAAACTTAAATTCAGCCCTCAACAGAGTGAAGAAATCCTGTCCAGACAGTCCCTCACTGACACCTAACTCCAATAACAATTTAAATTTATCAACCGAAAAATTTCATTGTCGAACCACGTTGACACGATGTCGAAAAAACATTCTCGAAAACGGAATAATAAAAAATATACAATGAGAATGTGGTTGAAAATATTAACGAGAATATATAAAACACAGTCCTGTTATTATACGATCTTCAGAACCATAATCCAGTCACAGGAAAACCATTATCGACGAGTTGAATTATCACCGTTTTGTAGCAAAATGGCCACACATCCTCCACGTGTGCGGATATAAAAAAGAATGATGAATTGATGATGCACTGCGCATTGGTTAACGGATGTCGTGGATTTGTACTAAGGGAAGAGCGTCCCATACTGGGTGTGTGCCCATGGTGCTTGGCCCAGTTTTGGCTTATTTTTAGGTGGTGTTTTTTACACCACTTTTCTTTCCCACATCTCTTGGGAAAGATTAAAATAGAGAGTATTTTATCCGAGTTAGGGTCTTCCACTGTAGTGCAAGCCTGTAGTTAACAATTGTAAGGTTGGTTGATAAGAAAGAGTGCCTCCCTAGTTCCGAATATACGCTACTACTGTCGAATTGTCGGACAGAATTTGAGCATGCAAATTCTGAATAATGTTCATCCAATGACATAGCACAAGCCAAATTGGCATTATCTCTTTAATGTTTATGTGCTTGTTTAGGAACTGCGGATCCCAAAGACCCTGGCACCTCGAATCCGTTGGGCTCAAGGTTGTGCCCCAACCTGTTCGACTCGCATCCGTCATTAATGTAAAAATCGAATCCGGCAGTAGCAGTGGTACTCCCTGAGTTAACCACTGAATATCTGCCCAAGTCTGAATCTCTTGCTTGGACAAGACGATGTTCATTTCGAGCGAATGAATTTTCCACTCCAATTCAGAGAAAAAAATATCTGGAGGGGACGAGTGCGCAGTCGCCCCATCGGAATGAGATCCGCGGCGACTCCGCACAAACCTATCAGTCGCATGAATTCTCTCGCTGTTACTACATCTGAGTGAAGACAAAAGCGAGCATAACGACTGACTAATTTCGCTCTGGTTAATGGCAGACAAACAAGATTGTTGTGCATCTCGAAGCTCATTCCCCGGTGGGTGAATTACTTGGACGGCACAAAATCCGACTTCTTTTCATTTACTATGAAACCAAGAGGTCGGAGCAGATGAAGCACACTCTGAACATCGTTCTGAAAGATTAACTCGTTGCCGTACCTCTGATGAATGTCGTTCAGCTAGGCCGACGTTACCGCAGACAAATGAACTCGGAAATGAGTCATTACCGAGTTCACTATTCAAGTGAAAGCCCAGATCGCTAGATTCAGACCGAAGCACATAGCTCGGAACTGATAAACGACTCCCTGGACAGCAAAGAGAAGATACTTTCTGAACGTCGGATATGCCATGATGTGAAAGTACGCATATTTGAGATCTTGCAGCATAATCATTCACTCAAATGCTCGTTCTGACCGATCAAATGGTCTCCATATAAATTTTGGAGCCACGATCCGCTTGTTTATCCAGCTCAGATTAAAAACTGGATGAAACGAGCCATCTGTTTTTGGAACCAGGAACAGGTGACTGTAGAAACCTGGAAATTCCTAGTTTTCTACGACCTGTATCATGTTCTTCTCCAGAAGAGATTGGACTTCTGATAGAAGCAAATCTCTCTTCTGAAGGTTTGACAGAAGCCGAGTCCAACGTGTAGTTCGAGTTAACAGAGTTTTTTCCTAGAAGGACTGTTTTAGACCTTCGGAAATAACCCCCTACACCCATGGTTCATCGGTAATTGACAACCAATTGGATAAGAATCTCAACAGCCTTCCGCCCACTGGAAGGCAATAGAGGTTTAGACCATCACCTCATGGACCTGCGAAGCTTGCGGGAGGAGAAACTACATCCTCCATGACCCACGACCTAGGGGCATCTGACCGGTTGTCTCGGCCAGCATACGACCCCTACCCGAGTCGCTACTCTGACGGTCTCTGGAGTAAGACATAGAGGCTTTCTTAGATCCTCTAAAGGAACTTCCCTTGGACGTACTCGCCCCAGAAGTGCCTGCCCTACTCCCTTCTGCTGAGTCCGATTTTCGTGAAGCGGATTTAAAAGGCAGAGAGTCCAAAGCTTTCCTAGTAATCTGTTGATAGATTACAGAAAGCTTGCCGACGAAGAGAAGCTCTCCGGAGACTGGAGCGACTCAAAGAGAGTTTTTCACCTTACTATCCACTCTTGTGGATGCAGCCAGGGCAGCATCACATCTAAATAACTCCAGATTGCCACTGAAAGGGCAGAGTTATACGTGGAATATGCTATGGCCCTCGATAGAACTCTCAAGGAACTTTGAACATCCTAGAATTCTTTTCCTTCGAGACGAAGTGATAACACCCTGGTAAGGTGATCTGCGTAAGATAATGCGTCTAAACTGATTCTGTTAGACGAGATTGTTGTCTCCAGCGTACTAGAATAAAACGACATAGACGCCGGCAACAACTTCAAGTCTTCTGCCTGGTCGTCTAAACGCAGAGGAACTCTTGGCATGCCCTGTCCTGCCGTTTCAATTCTATTCTATAATAGATGAAAGGCAGCTATAGAGCATGAGATGATAAGAAACCGGATTTGCCAGTCTTAGAGGCTAGGTTTAATATAGCATCCATAAGAAGATCAAATGTCCATGTGACTGAACTGGGTTGGAAACTAAGGCGCAATGTCCCTATTTCGGCCGAAAAAATCTGTGTCCAGTGACGCTATCGGTCTCTTATCAGGTAACACAGCACTTTGGTCCAGAGGAACAACTTCTGGAAGGTGTTGCCAGATGAAATCTATGGCCACCTAATGTTGTTCGGAAAGGGAAAATTCCAGCTCCGCTGATTCCCTTTCACCATCCAACTGGACCATGAAAATCTCGGTCGTCCCTTACTGACTCTGCAGGGGAGCGAACTGACCCAGCTGCCTCAGACAGTTCCTGTTCTTTGAAGTTTCTGATGGCGCTGGGATGCTGCAATGAGTTGAGCTATCTGTGATAGCAAGTTCGTCACGGTGGCCTGTGGAGCCGTGGTCTTACGTAATTTAGCTGCTGGAAGCTCCTGGGACGCTAATTCCTGCATATTTCTTATGCGAACATCCCGGCTGGAGAGGCCTCGTGTCATTGGCTAGCAGATGGCGTGACCTGGTCGACATGGAATCCCTGGTCGGCGAAGCAGGCTGGATATCTGCGGTCACGTAGCCAAAGTGTGATCGTGAGTGCTGACATGTGGAAGAGGAAGCCATTAGACAAGTCGTGCCGGACTGTCTATGAGACGGTGCGTCCTGAACAGGAGGAATGGACGTATGCTCCGACTGACAAACGAACGTATAACAACATCTGGGCCCAGATGTTGTTGTAAGAGAGAGGGGACCTCTCTCGCTCGCAGACCGGGTAAACCTGGATGAGCTAGCTACTGGACTGACTGGCATCCTCCATTCTATTCTCCGATCCGTCGTCGCCGGGTTTGCGTGATCGGAGATTATAGTGCTCGCAACACCCCTTCTCCTCTGCTGGACCGCAACGGACGAACCAGGCTTCACAATCATTTCATGAATGATTGCTTCACCTGGGGAGCTAGCGGGCGACAAGTGACCGTCGATCCTACTTGGGACCTCTTAGGCACTTGCCACGTTTCGTTGAGCACTTTGCCACTAGCTCTTTATTGCGACGATGGAAGCACACTTTTGAAGACTCACAGAAACATCACCCTGTTCTTGTTCCTCTGAAAAAGAGACTGAGAAAACTAGAGTGACCCTGTGGCGAGAGGACCGGCATGGACTTCTCACCACTAATAATATACCGTGACACACGTCTCCAACTTTTGACATCCGAATTGGCACACACTGAGCAAGAATTAGTGCGAGTACACTAACTACAGCAAATACAATGAACATGAGAACCAGAGGAAGATTTCCTCGATTACAATCAAAAAATATTCTTTCATTCTGAAGAAATATTAAACAGTCATCGTACTCACACTAACACTTGAAAACAAAGATACATAATAATAATATAATCCATTACAAACATTTTGAAAAATAATTCAAAAGAAAAATTTTCTCGAGAAAAAATTCAAGATGAGCCCAAGTTACCAATGGGAACAATGAGCCCAAATGGATCCCAAAAAAGCCTAAGTGTGGACAAAATTTTTAAAACATATCTAAAAATTAATGGTACACTTACGGACAATATTAATGTATCTGGCTATGAACAGAACTGTATAGAAGACAAGTAATCACTGTCAGAAGTAACCGTTGTCAACGTAAAAAAAGAGTGAATAAAAACTGGAAACAAGACTCCAGGCACTGAAATATGGCCCGAAATCAGTAGCCAATTTTAAACACTATCCGATGTAAAACAGAAGCTTCCAGAGAAGAAACTGCAGTACATTGGATGGTAGATGCATGACCGAATGTCTAACCACCCCTCGGGTGAGGACGTAACCAAGGGGAAAAACAGAATAAACATTCTGTTACAAAGCTAAAAACTCCCAAGATATTTCAGTAAAAAAATTATAAAAATTATGCCAAAAGCATGGGAGAATAGCAAGGGGGGTATAAAGGAAAGGGAGAGAGGAAACACTGAACAAACCGTAGAAATTCCATAACAAGAATGTAAACATCAGGACTATGCCCCATAATTAGGGAATATGAAATAATTTTGCATAAAAGTTATCCTTCCACTGATTCCTCCTCTCAT
Organism: Pictodentalium vernedei; assembly: GCA_031216915.1. NCBI lineage: Eukaryota > Metazoa > Mollusca > Scaphopoda > Dentaliida > Dentaliidae > Pictodentalium > Pictodentalium vernedei. The sequence continues at coordinate 468,358,469 of CM062297.1, forward strand.
CTCTTATTTCATCCTTAGATCCACCATTTCTTTCATGATTTTGTGTCTGGCATCATTTTAACTGAGATTGATAAGCACAAATATCAGTGAGATGTTACTTATTTCAGGGCCAAACAAAGAATGAGGATTGGAGCCAATTTTGGTACTTCTTTGACACTGCGCATGCGCAGTGGATAAAAGTATGGAGGACCACATAGGACATTGACTTTTTGGATTTTGATGCAAATTTAGGGGATTGAGGGGGCAAAATTTGTGTGTGGCCCTAGAACTTTAAGAGTTAGCACCAGCGAAGTCTGGGTCATTGGTGCAGTATAGAAATATTGTCTACCACTCAGAGGCGGGAGTAATAACATGGATACCAAAAGAAGGGAAATCGAAATAATATATAAAATATTGGCGGCCAATCTCCCTCCTTAATGTTGATCAAAAAATAAGCTCCTCGGCAATTGCTAACAGACTTAAAAAGTTCTCCCTAAAGTAATCTCTGAAAGTCAACTAGGATTTATGAAAGGAAGATTCATAGGTGAATCCTCGCGATTGGTCTCCGATATAATTGAAAAATGTGAATCCATGAATATTCCTGGAATGTTAGTTCTAGTTGACTTCGAAAAAGCATTTGACTCAATTGAATGGTCTTTTATCAGAAAAACTCTGATTTTTTTAAATTTTGGTGAATCTTTAATCCAGTGGTTCAACACCTTCTACGGCTAGGTTTCTAGCGGCATTATAAACAATGGGCACTGTTCAGATTATTTTAATATTCAGAGGGGAGTATGTGAAGGGGCCCATTGTCCCCTTACCTGTTTATTCTGTGTGTCTAAATACTTAGTGCATTCCTTAAATTCAACCACAAAATAAACAGAATCAAAATTAATGATTCAGAGTATCTAATCAACCAATACGCTGACGACAGTACTATATTCTTAGATGACGACCAGGATTCCCTAAATGAGGTGGTAAAAGCTCTCGACGATTTCGCTGCGATATCCGGATTAAGCATTAACTTTGATAAAACTCATATCATTTGGATAGGATCTCGGCGTGGTTGTGGGTTCGTACTGGAAACAGAACAAGAGGCCCCAAGGAGCCTTAATTGCTCACCGCCCATAGTGGTTCAAAGAAGTATTTGGGGTCACATTCAGTTAGACATGGTTCATCAACAATACAAAGGAATGAAGTGACAGGGAGCCCAAATATGGACCCAGGGACTTGGCTTTAACAAATTTGAATCTCATCCCCCAAAGGAAGCTACACACCACACATCAGAACATTCCGACTGCTGGATCAGAAGAAGATTTTTTAAGAAAATTCCTCATTTCGAACTGAGTTACAATTCAAGCTCCCAAAGTGAGCCCAAATATGGACCTAGGGACATGGTTTGAACAAACTTAAATCTCCCCCCCCCCCCCCCCCACCCCCCAACGGATGCTGCATACCAAATATCAAAACATTCTGACTGATGGATCTGAAGAAGATTTTTAAAGAAAATTCCTCACTTTGAACTAAGTTATCATTCGGGCTCCCACAGTGAGCCCAAATATGGACCTAGGGACATGGTTTGAACAAACTTAAATCTCACCCCCCCCCCCCCCCCCCCCCCACCACCCCCAACGGATGCTGCATACCAAATATCAAAACATTCTGACTGCTGGATCTGAAGAAGATTTTTAAAGAAAATTCCTCACTTTGAACTAAGTTATCATTCGGGCTCCCACAGTGAGCCCAAATATGGATCTAGGGACATGGCTTGAACAAACTTGAATCTCACCCCCCCCCCCCCCCCCTACCCCCCCCCCCCCCCCCCTTACGGGTGTTGCATATAAAAATATCAAAACATTCCGACAGCTGGATCTGAAGAAGAAGCTTTTTAAAGAAAATTCCTCATTTTGAACTAAGTTATCATTTGGGCTTCCACAGTGAGCCCAAATATGGATCTAGGGACATGGCTTGAACAAACTTGAATTTCACCCCCCAAGGATGCTGCATATAAAAATATCAAAACATTCTGACTGCTGGATCTGAAGAAGAAGATTTTTAAAGAAAATTCCTCATTTTGAACTAAGTTATAATTCGGGCTACCACAGTGAGCCCAAATATGAACCCAGGGACTTGACTTGAACAAACTTGAATCTCAGCCCCCTAAGGATGCTGCATACCCAATATCAAAAGATTCTGCCGGCTGGATATTGAGAAGAAGATTTTTAAAGAAATTTGATTGAAATGCACTAAGTTCAAATTTGGGCTCCTATACTGAGCCCAAATATGAACCCAGGGGGCCGTTTTGAACAAACTTGAATCAGATCCACCCCACAATGTTGCATACCAAATATTAAAAGATTCTGCCTGCTGGATCTGGAGAAGAAGATTTTTTTAAGAAATTTGCCCGAAATGCACTAAGTTCGAATTTGGGCTTCTAACCTGAGCCCAAATGTGAATCCAGGGGGCCGATTTGAACAAACCTGAATCAGATCCACCCCACAATGTTGCATACCAAATATCAAAAGATTCTGCCTGCTGGATCTGGAGAAGAAGATTTTTTAAGAAATTTGCCTGAAATGTACTAAGTTCGAATTCG